>JANHJO010007197.1:505600-522675 GCA_032468235.1 Pseudoxyrhopus heterurus | reverse complement strand
TACCCTGAGTAGGTTGGAACTGCATTTTCATGGGCCCTAGAAATCCGGGGGCGCCACCGTTGGCAATTTTAAGCCTGGCGGACTTCAACTCCCAGAATTTCCCATCAAAGCAAAGGTGGCTGGGGAATTCTGGGAGTTGAAGTCTACCAGGCTTAAAATTGCCAACGTTGGAGACCCCTGCTATAAATAATAATAAATAATTTTATTTGAAATTACTTTATAGCTAAGTTGTAGCATTATCTGCACAAGGAGTGGCTATAGAAAAAAACAAGGGAACATCCACTGCCTGTTAGAAGTTGGGCCTTGCTGAGGTTTGTTACATGCATCAGTGTGTTTGGGATTCTCTGATGGTAAAATATCCAGCTAGTTTTGCTGTCCCTCTGTTTGAATTTCCTTGTCTTTAACATCTGTTTCCTTCTATTTCTGGGTTTCTCTTTCCATACTCTGACCCTAGGAATGGACTTTTCCTGCCATCATGATCAATTACTTTGCCTTATTTTTTAGGTTCAATGATTTGACGCAATCTTCAAAAGATGGGAATTCTTCTTTTATTGTTATTATTTATTACAATTAATTAATGATTATCAACATCAATTAAATAATATTAATTAATTCATGTTGTTGTTGTTAGTTGCAAAGTTATGTCTGACTCATTGCGACCCCATGGACAACACTCCTCCAGGCCTTCCTGTCCTCTACCATCCCCCGGAGTCCATTTAAGCTAAGGGTCCTCAAACTTGGCAACTTTTAAGACTTGTGGACCTCAACTCCCAGAATAGAAAAAAAAAATCCCTCTTTGCTGCCATCTAGTGGCTCTTTGGAATTTCTATCCCAGATCTGATGGTGCTTTGATAAAGATCTTCTGCAATTAGGAGACATTTCAGTAGATACAGGAATGATTAACTTTAAAATTCGTCTAATTCAACAGGATTTTAATATTGAAGTTACTCTAGGATGATGTAAAAGCTGAAATTGAAAAAGTTTTTAAATTGTGTTGGTATATGTGTTGGTATGTTTTCTTTTTGTTGGGAAGAAAAGATTTTGTTTTTTTCTCTTTGATGCAGGGATGTATATATGATAAATTTAGATATTCACCTTAATTTCTTTTCCATCCTCTAATCAGCAAATTGGTTTCTTTGGCAAATTATGATCTTTGTGAAAAATATAAAAGGGTCTTTTGAAACAAACAAAATTTGGAAAACTTTTTCAACTCAAATAATTATCAATTGATCGTATAGGTAATTGGAGTTCTGCAAAGCAACTTTGTGTCTTCTATGTTTTTCTTTTTTCTACGTGAATGTGAAAAAAACCCTGTAATGATTAGAACACTTCTTTAATCCACTGACCTGTTTTTTCTACTGTATTTTTGACCCTTTGCTCTCCCATTTCATAACTTCCAAGTCCTAAATGACTAAAAGTATAGAGTAAAGTACAAACTTGTATATATTCGTTGTTGCTATTGGATGCCACAGATTTTAATTTTTAAAAAAAAATCAGGATAGAGTCTATAAAGGGGAGATTAAAGCTGAATTTTTTTAGTTTTAAAATGTAACCCACTCAGAGTTTTTTGGGAACTGGTTATCCTTTAAATCTAAATAAATAAATAAATAATGATTTGATTTAGCTGTAGGATATAGAAACACAGCCAGAGTTAAACCTGAGGATGCAAACTTGAACTCCAACTGCTCTATGCCAAACTTTTGGATATGGCCCCTAGATACTTGCAAATTATGGAATTGGTAATGACCCTGAAGGGAAAAACTAGTATGGAGAGTAATCAAATTGAATTTTAATTTAAAATTAAATGTAAGTAAAATAAAAGGTATTTTTTAATGGGCTCCACTCAGTATTTTTTTAATTGAGACTCATAGCATGCTACTTGTAATTCAGACCTCTGGCCTAAAACAAGCTTTATGCCCTTATTTGGAACTTAGCATGATATGGAAACTGAGCCAGTTTTTCTTAATACAAGAGTCCTCAATAAACTATGCTTGATGCAATATGTGAATTCAGCAGGATTCCTACTGATTTTATTTCCTTGTTCTAAATGGAGGTGAGGAGAAGGGAAATTCAAAATCTGTTTCTGTGTTTCAAAAATAAGATTGCCAGAAAAATTTTAGACTAGTTGAAACTATTTAATTTCTTATCTTTTAACAGTGGGACTCAAGATAGATCTTTAAAAAATAACAATAAAATAAAATTCCATATTGTATCAATTTTTTATGATCACCTAAAAATGCTTCTTGGAAAATATGAAATCTTTCTTTTTTTAACCTTGCCAAACTTATCTCTCTCTCTCTCACTCTCAAGTTAATGTTTTCTTTAATTTGGATTATGAAACTGAATGCAATCTTTTGTTTTCTTAACAAAGTTTCACAAATCTCATCATTTTCTGCAGAAAATGTATTTTATTTTATTTAATACTGGAAGTCGTGTTTCAAAAGATTTAGGGGAGAACACTGTCTTTATTATGGAAATAGCAAATTGATCATATTCCTTTCTCCGTTCCCCACAGACAGAATGAATAGTGTACTAATCTATGAAGATAATTGTGCAGAAAGTCTGTTACAGTAATACGGCAGTGTCACTACAAACTGACTAGTAAATTGGTGCCTTCAGTCTGAAATTATATGTTGCAGTTACCAGGCATCACTTCAGATTAGTATTACTTCTGTCGTGGGCAGCTCACAGAGTGTTATATTGATGACTTTGGGAAGCAAAATGATACCTAGATTGCAAGGGGGAAAAAAACCCAAGAAGGAATCCATAGATAGCTTCTTTATTGTCTTAATTTTCTATCTTTTCTGCTTGTAACCTGATGCTATGCTCATTACCACTCATAATTTACACGCATTATCTAATACAGAGTTGAGTATAGAGAAGAGCAACAAAGATGATTAGGGGACTGGAGGCTAAAACATAAAGAACGGTTGCTGGAATTGGGTATGTCTAGTTTAATGAAAAGGACTAGGGGTGACATAATAGCGGTGTTCCAATATCTCAGAGGTTGCCAGAAAGAAGAGGGAGGCAGGACAAAAAGCAATGGGTGGAAACTAAAGGAGAGAACCAACCTAGAATTAAGGAGAAATTTCCTGATAGTTAGAACAATCAATCAGTGGAACAACTTGACTCCAGAGCACCTTGTGGATGCTCTAACACTGGAAGTTTTTAAAAAAGAGATTGGACAACCATTTGTCTGAAATTGTATAGGGCTTCCTGCCTGAGCAAGGGGTTGGATTACAAGACCTCCAAGGTCCCTTCCAACTCTGTTATTCTATTAACTTTCTAGAGGCATGGGAAGATGAAAGAAGACAAATAACTCAGGCACTTCTCCTGATGTTCTTACTCCTTGTATAACTAAAGCACCTTATAAATCCTGTAGAAGTCAATCATAGTCAACTTTTTCATGGAGAGAAAAGTAAAAGCCGTAGCTGGATGATAGCTCTTTTAAGATTAGCTAAAACACCACAAAAAGCTGTGTGAGCTCTGGAGTTTTTCAGACATCAGGCGAAATGTTACTTTTTTTTAATGTACAAGTTGTTCTTATGGACATTCTGGAGAACTTGGAAGTTTTGTGTGCTTTTTGTTTGAGCCTAGGAACTTCACACCCAGCTACAAATTAAAAAATTAGGATGATTTAGAGGATCTTATGGTTTCCAACAATCCTTTCAGTCAGCCTTATGAGAAAGTGCTTGACTTTGCCTCGTTAGCTATCCTTGCAGAACATACCTGCTTGCATGAGGTCAATGGAGGTGGAGGTTTTTTTTTGTCATTGTTGCCCTGCCATTGCTGATGAATTTGTTTTTTCCGAATTTATTTATTTCTTTTTTTGTATCGTGCCTTTATTATTTTTACAAATAACTCGTATCCGGGGAACATATCTAGCACTCCTTCTTCCTATTTTTCCCACAACAACAACCCTGTGAGGTGAGTTGGGCTGAAAGAAAGTGATTGGCCCAAGATCACAAAGCTGCCTTTCTCTGAAAGATCTTAAATCAGAGGCCTACAACATTTCCAGATGTCAGGCCTTACCTGACTTTTGCACAATGGCCAAAACACACACACACACACAATTTGGTACAATTCTAGGTTTTACGCATTCTCATCAAAATCTGTTGGCATTCTCATTTAAAAGTCTCACAAAACGTGGCAGTCATGTGATGTGTTGGCCACTATTGTTTTAACAATAATTAAATTCAGTTTAATTTAAGAGCCCCAAAATGTGTCTGGAAATATTTTGGTACCCATGAGCATTCCTTGCTATATCCTGTCATGAAATCAGAGAGTCCTTTTGCCACAACTGAATTAAAGTTTTATCCACCCATTTTTGTGTTAATACAAAAGAATGCTGGCATAAAATCTTGTCCCCATTGCTAATGTTCAATTCTGCCTCTGTGGTATCTGTTCTGAGTCTTTGTCACATTGGCTAGACCTAACTGTTGAGCTGCTTATTGCCTTTAGCATATATCCAGCTGTGAGGGGACACTTCTAGCAGGAGAATGCTGGGAGAGTCTTAATTTTGAGGTTCTTCTTGGAATTCTCCCACTTGATTTATCTGTCCTCTTTCCCCAACACCCTTTGGACATCTCCCATATTAATATAATGTGAAATAAACACACGCAAATATACCAAGACAGAAATAATCCCAGAGAGAAGGGAATGAGTCCCTGGTATGGTTGCGCAACTAACTAGATCCAGGAACGCAAGCGAATTGAAATTAACTGTTGAACAACAGTTTCTCTTTCTAGAACAGGGGATAATGATTGAAACTGACAAATATCGGGGAAACTGTAAAGAAACAATATATGTTCAGTTCAACATTATTTTGTGAACCTTTCAAAATATTGTTAAAGCAGCATAGGACAAAAAGCACCTCCCCTCCCCTCCCCCCTTATAGCAATAGCAATAGCACTTAGATTTATATACCTCTTCACAGTCATTTCTAAGTGGTTTACAAAGTCAGCATATAGCCCCCGACAAACAGGACCTTCATTTTTACCGATCTCAGAAGAATGGAAGGCTGAGTCAACCTTGACCCGGTCAGGATCGAACTGCTGGCAGTCAACGGAGTTTTCCTGCAATGCTGCATTCTAACCACTGCGCCACCTTGACATATTAGTGGAGTTTTGCTCTTCTCATGACGTGGAGAAAAGGTGGAATAAAAGACTAAGATATGTGGCAAGTAATGGTTATGAAAGGAACTCAGGAGACACAGTGTTTCTGGAAAGAGAAGAGGCTGGGAGAGACATGGCTATGCTAGAGGCTGGCTGAGGCCAAAAGGGAGGTGATGAGGCTGTCCCATTTAGCACTTCCCAAAACCAGTTCTGTTCATACAAGAAAGCTGCTGAGTTGTTCAGGTCCAGGCGCTACTTCTTGATGTTGTGTGTTTGAAACAGAAGCATTTTACAAGGTTGTACCTAATGACAATTTCAGGGTGTCAGTTTACTCCAGTCAGTTTACATCCTGACTCTTGGAAGTCCTAAAGAGTAGAAATTGCTATTAAACCTGTCTAGGTGTACAGTTCATGATAGCATTCAAACATTGGGCAAATAAACAAGGTTGTTAACTTAGATTGTTGAATAAGCCACTGTCGGTCTGGTTCCACATCATACAAAGCCATGGGTGATTGCTTATAATCTCTTGTGGCTGAGTTTACACATTTCATTTAAGTCTTGATGAGGTTAGTTTGCTCAGCGCAATGTATGAACTGGCTATAGATGCCTCACTTAAAGGTTGCATGAGGAAAATAGATTTAACTGGATATGGAGGAGCCAAGAAGTTACTGATTACACAGCAGCTTCACAGGGAAGCAGAATTTATGAATCTGCTGGTGCCATATTGAAGGAAAGCCCTCCTTGGATAAAGCATTTAAGTTGGTTCTGTAATTGCTGTTGCCAAGAATTTAATAGATTGCTAGGGTGGGTAGGTAAAAGGAATGCATTGTATCAGCCTATCTTTGGGGAATATGCAACTTCTGAATGCTATGCTACGGTTACAGCTGCATCTAAAGAGCAACTAAGGGGGACGCCAGAGCTAAAGAGAGGGCAGCAGATCCAAGCTTCCATTGTTGCATTAACGAAAGTTCCAGCTCAAACAGGAAGCCTTTGAGAGCCCTTCCTGTCTAGGATGGAGCTTTGACTGTGTTTGGCGCCACAGAGTGGAGTTAATAAATAGATCAGCAAAAAATAGATAGTCCAAATCTGGAACCCGAGAACATTTTGTTGCCAAAGAGATACTTTTAAATAATACTTACAGTATCTCACCTCCCTCCAGGTCAATTCTGTAGAGTGCCAACATTTCCTGGTTCTACCCCAAAGGCTATTTCCATGAGGCAACCTTTTTCTTGTTCCGCTGGTTTTGTACTGCTTCCTTCCTTCTTTCCTTCCTTCCTTCCTTGCTTGACAAAAGGGAACTTTCTAAAGTGGCATCTTATCTGTAGTTTGATGTGGAACCAAAACCAGTCTGTCCTTAATCTCTCTGCCAAGTCTCACTCTTCTATCTTCTGCCCAAGTTATTTACAGAATATCATTGAGTATCTCTGCTACTAGATTCTGTGTGTAAAAAAAGCTTGGCGGATAAACACCTGATGTGTGATTAGCATGGTGATAAATCCCGAATCTCTAATGGCAGGTACAGAAACAGAGCATCACTGTTCCTAGTCTCAAGACAATTAACAAATTGTTATAACAATTCTGTCTTCTGTGAATATTTCAAATCATTAAATAATTAAGTTCCATTTAATTGGAGGAGAGACAGTGGGACGCATTGAGCCACAAAAATGCCATTCTCTCTGATGTCTCTAATCCTAAGGGTGTGATTTATATAAGACAAACGGGACCTTGTATGATGAAAGAGGCTCCCTTTGTTAATGTTGTAATTGTTATTTTAGTAAAATTTAATAATGGAAAGTTGAGAGTTTAGCAAAGCAAGGCCAGAGGAGAGTAAGGAGAGGTAGAATTGCTTTTTACCATTTTCTTCCAGCTGTTTTTCTATTAAAAATGGTCACTTTCTCAGGTTTTCTACTTATGAAAAAATGGTTTCGAGTGCTGTCTGCTTTTCATTAAAAATAAGGCTGTTATATATATCAGTGATATAATTTGGCCCAAGGAAAAGAACACATATAGTGAGAAAAATTACAAGAAATACAGTATCAAGCAGAAGCGCCTATTGCTAATACATCGTTTGTCAGCTGCAAGGTAAAAATGTACATGTCTTTTCACATTATCTCAGAATTTTTGTTTGTTTGTTTTAAAAAGCCAGTTTGGTGTGGTGGTTAAAGTATCAGGCTAGAAGGCTTAAGACCAGCTGAATGACCTTGGGCCAGTCACCTTCTCTCAGCCCTAGGAAGGAGGCAATGACAAACCCCTTCTGAAAAACCATGGCAAGAAAACTGCACCAATTTGTCCAGGCAGTCTGGGAATTGAAACTGATTGAATATAAGATGTATGTATGTATGTATGTATGTATGTATGTATGTATGTATGTATGTACGTATGTATGTTCGTCCTACCACATTTCACTCATGGCTGTATTTTTAGCATTATCCTTCCATTTTTCTAAAGGAGATAATGTTGTCAATTACGAGTAACAATGAGGCTGTTAAAAATACTTTTTGCAGAGAATGCCAGTTTTTATCGCTGTGTATCTTTTTAATTGATATTTTAAGCAGCAATCATGTTCAGTTGTTTTTACTGCCTGGTTTCACAGTCACTGGAGGAAGGGGGCAATGACCTGGTGTTCACTTGCATACAGACTACAGTCAGAGAAATCCACCCCCTCTTCCTCTTCCAGAGATACAGCTTTTACACAAGCAGCATGGAGATAGCAATAGCACTGTATTTATATACCGCCTATCAGAGCTTGCAACCCTCTCTAAGCAGTTTACAATGTCAGCATATTGCCCCCAACAATCTGGGTACTCATTTTAACTACCTCATAAAGATGGAAGGCTGAGTCGACCTTGAGCCTGGTGGGATTCGAACTGTTAAATTGCAGGCAGCTGAGAGCTGAATACTTAATTACTTAAGTACAGCATTCTTAACTGCAGCACCACTCAGGCCAATTGTAGTGAACCAGTTCAGTTGTAAAAAATATATATTTTTGGGGGGGGGGGCTCCCACCCGCCCAGATGCCATTTGCTCTGTTTGCAGCACAGCTGATCGGCGCAGCAGCTTGCCTCAGCTGTTTTTCCACCTACGGGCTGCTACAGGAAATTTGTTTTCTAAAGTTCTAAGTCCGTGTTTGGCATGGGCGCACATGCAAAATGCATGCACCAAGCGAACCGGTAGTTAGACCGGTTGAAACCCACCCCTGCTTACAACCATTCATTTAGGGACTATTAGAAGTTACAACAGCATTGAAAACAGTGACTTATGACCATTTTTCTCCCTTATGACCCTTGCAGCATCCCTTTGGTCTTGTGATCAAAATTTGGACACTCGGCAGCTGGCATGTATTTATGATGGCTGCAGTGTCCTAGGGTTACATGATCACCCTTTGTTACCATCTAACAAGCAAAGTCAATAGGGAAGCCAGATTCACTTAACAACTGTGTTACTACCTTAGAAATAGGGATTCATTTAACAACTGTGGCAAGAAAGGTAGTTAAGAGGGCACAACTCAACAAGTGTCTTGCTTAGCAATGGAAATTTTGGGCTCAATTGTGGTCATAAGTCAAGGACTACCTGTATTACCATGCAAATTAGTAGAGTCTGAAAACAAATTTCCTCTCTCTGAAGTCCGAAGTAGGAATGGAAAATATAAGGTCTGTGTTGGAATATGGGCTCCAACCAGCTCTAGCTTGCATTGTGTTGCATATATGCAACATTTAAATATATCTAAATTTGATAAAAAAAAATATTTACAATTTACATTGCATTAGCAATAACACTTAGACTTATATACCGCTTCACACTGCTTTGTAGCCTCTCTAAGCAGTTTACATAGTCATCCTATTGCCCCCAACAATCTGGCTCCTCGTTTTACTGACCTTGGAAGGATAGAAGGCTGAGTCAATCTTGAGCCAGTCACGATCGAACTGCTGGAGTGAGCAGTGAGTTAGCCCGCAGTACTGCATTTTAACCATTGCAACACCATGGTTTAATTCACTGCATTGTGCACAAACGTGGGGTTTGATGACAGGAACTGTTTAGATAGGCAGTTTGCCCTATGTACCTACTGACAGGCTCCCCTCCTAACTTTTTAATATTCTTCTAATCAAAGAATTAGTCTTTTTTGAATCATTTTTTTAAAATGACATGTAAAATTAAATAGAAGCTGACATCTTGTCAAGCCTTCATAGCATCCTGCAGCGTATCTAGTCTCCATGAAGTCGCCCTGCTGGGATGCTAGAAAGTTTGTGGAAAATAATGTGAAAGGGGGGGAAATGTATTTTTTACTGAACTAAAACTTCCAAAATGTTTCTGCTATTCAGTTGGTGAAAAATATCCTTCTGATCAAGTGTTTGTCTCCTGATCATGTGATGTGGAGCTCCATAAGGTAGCCATTTTCTAAGTGGACTACTTTCCCATGACAGCCATTTTGTCAGTGCACCCACCCCAGCCTTTCCCAAAGGCCAGATGCGTTTGCCTTGTTTTGGACAGTTAGCAGAATTTCTCATCCAAATCTGATCCACTGCTGGCTTGTAAATCCCATCTGATGAACGGAAGAGAAAATATCTCATCATTTAAGCAAGTTTCCCCTTTTTAATGACCAGAATTCCACCTAAACTCTGAAGGAGACCGCTATATATTTCTCATTTTATTCCTTTCTAAATGTGTTCAGCTTTCACAAAATAATCAATTAAACCCATTTGAAACACGCACGTAAGATTTCTTTTATTGGTGACGGCTCTCATAAAACGACTATAATAAGATTTTTTTCTTCCCCTTCTCCACTTTACTGAAACGTAATTGAATTTTAATGAAATGGTACAATAGATGTGTGCTTGTACATTTTCTGAAAAGCTGAATCCCAGATCATTTCCCTCCCCCACCCCAATTTGGATAGAGTGGAACAGGAAAGAGTGGAACAAATTTGTTGTTGTCCATTCACTAAAAGTCATGTCCGATTCTTTGCGACCCCATGCACCACAATACACCCGGCCCCATTGTCCTCCACTGTCTCCTGAAGCTTGCTCAAATTCATGTTCATTGCATCGATGACACTATCTAACCATCTCATCTTCTGTTGTCACCTTCTCCTTTTGCCTTCAATCTTTTCCAACATCTGGATCTTTTCCCAATGAGTCCTCTCGTCTCATTAGGCAGCCGAAGTATTTGAGCTTCAGTTTCAGCTTCAGTATCTGGCCTTCCAAAGAACAGTCAAGGCTGATTTCCTTCAGGATTGACTGATTTGATCTCCTTGCAGGCGAGGGGCCTCTCAAGAGTCTTCTCCAGCACCACAATTCAAGAGCATCAATTATTTGGCACTCAGCCTTCCTTACGGTCCAACTCTCACTGACATACTTTACTACTGGGAAAACTGGAGAAGGGGCATTGGGTAGATTGTCCCAAAGGTGCTTTTTCAAGAGCAACTGGACTTTCTGGTTTTTCTTTGAAGACTTTTCGCTTCTCATCCAAGAAGCTTCTCATCCAAGAAGCTTCTTCAGTTTGAGCTGAAGTTTGAACTGAAGAAGCTTCTTGGATGAGAAGCAAAACGTCTTCAAGGATAAACAAAGAAAGAAAGTCCAGTTGCCTTTTGAAAAGACTTTTCGCTTCTCATCCAAGATGTTTCTTCAGCTCCGACTGGATGGTGGGGAATGGAAGGATTCTACCATCCACTCACAGCTGAAGAAGCTTCTTGGATGAGAAGCAAAACATCTTCAAAGAAAAACAAGAAAGTCCAGTTGCCTCTTGAAAAAGCACTTTTGGGACAACCATGACCTGGATGACTGGGCATCTCCATAGAAATTTAGAGAGGGAGGGTGGGAGGCAGACAGATTATTCAAGAATGGTAAAACTTTATAGCAAGAAATGCTGTAATGTTTTTTATTATGCATGAATCTGAAGATAGCTGTGTGGAGGTGATTCCCCTGTGATTTTGCACACACTAGTAGAAGGAATGTAATGTGTTATATCGTGCAAACAAATAGAATCTGAGAATTCCCATAGATATTTGGTAGAATATTTTTTTACATTTTATCAGGTAGCAACATTTGGTCTACCTGCTTGCGCTCAGAAGCTAAGAAGGGTTGGATGCTTCCTTCCTCGGAAGGAAGACCACTAAGAAATTCTTGGAGGGTAGACAAAATCAGAAATAAAAAAAAATGTATCAGAAAATGGCAATGTCAAACTACTTCCATGTTATTGCCAAAAAAAAACTAAATTGACATGTCTATGTAACTCCCAGGAGTTGAAATTGACTTGAGGGTGTCTTTATAATGTCTACTAATCAACCATGGTTAAGCAAACCATGATATATAGTGCAGTGTGGAAACTAAGTTATTAAACTGAAAGAGTTTTCCTCTTTCTCAGGCAGTGATGTTTTCTATCCCATGCTATCCAATCTTTTTTCACTTGGAGGAACCTTTGACCTTGAGCCTAGCATTCCAAGAAAGTTGAAAGAGGAGAACATAAAACTGGACTGAAATTAACTTGATCAGGCGTGGCAGTGAAATCTGAGTCGGTAAAAATAAAAGTCTCTTCTAATGGCCTTTCTCCAACAATCTCATTTCTATTTTTTATTTCACATTTCAGAACAGTCTTTAAAGCAGCTGGCTGTCCGCCATGATGTGAATCTAAATGTCACTAATTCTGTAGTGATTTCTCCCATATTTTACATCTGAACACTTAAGGATCTTCTTTTCTCCTTTGGGCAAGGATCAGAAACGGCTAGAAAATCATATTGCCCACATATTTAATGCCAAACCAAGAGATTTATTTCCTTTGCCCTTTCCCTTTCTCCTACCTTTCCTCCTTCCTCTTCTCCTTCCATTTCCCTTTCCCCTTCTCCTTCTCCGCCTGTTCATCCCTCTTCCTTCTCCTAGCAGCTTCATGTCTATGGGGATTCTCAGTCAGTCATGGTTGTCCCAGAGGAGCTTTCTCAAAAGCAAGCTGGACTTCCTTTGTTTTTCCTTGAGGAAGTTTTGCTTCTCTCCAAGAAGCTTCTTCAGTTCTTCACTTCAGAACTGAAGAAACTTCTTGGATGAGAAGCAAAACATCTTCAAGGAAAATCAAAGAAAGTCCAGTTGCCTTTTGAAAAAACCACTTTTGCTACTAGTAGCTTCAGGAGGACCAAAAAAAATATATGAGAAAAAGTATTCAACGTGGAGAGAAAGTCAAAGGAATGAAAAGAATGGAATGCCTGGAACAAAAACTTGGTTTGATTAATAGCCTCTCTCAAATTAGAAACATCTTTCCAAGTTATTGAATGAAAACCACATTTTGGTCCAGGTGGCAACTTTAGCCACAGTGTATCACTTTGTTGTGATGCCAATACAGGTGTTATTTGTAATTGGTGGGTTGGTTATGGTCAGCTCATCAAATCCTTGGCCTTGGAACACAATGACACTTTTACTAGGTTCAAGAAAAGTCATGTTTGTACATTCCACATTAGAGTGCAGTGCGGTGGAATCTTCATATATTTTGTAGATATTATAATCAGTCCATATATTAATTTTAACTTATCCAACATATGTGTAGGTTAAATCCTTTTGACTTAGTGCCAAAAGAGGTCATCTGTTTTTAGCCAACACTGTGTTATTTTTCCAGTCGAGTGTTGTAAGTTGCTATCTGTATTCTACCTCGTTGCTTTCACATATTTCTGAATTGATGTCCAAATCCTGTAAGAAGATGACATTTCAATTTATTTCAGAAATTTCAGTAGAGCTATTGTGATCTCATCGAATTATGCTCCAAACCATGGTATGTCCAAGATCAGCAAAGCATGTCACTGGGCAACTAACCAGAACTAGAAATCATAAATAGAACTTGGTGCCATTAAATTGGATTTGATGTGATGTCTAAATCATTAGACAGTAGCTGCTGGCCACTGCTTGAAGTATCTTGAGATTCTTGCATTATAAAAAAAAAAAAATGGGGGGAGAACTGGGTAGATAGAAAAGAGAAGAATTTCATTAGATGTGCAATTAAAAAAAGAGTGGGAAAGATAGAGTGACTTTGGAGATTGGACCTATTGAATTTAATCAAACAACAACTGATAAGAGATGGTATTAAGAAACAAATATGGCTATTTGATCCAGGACAAATTAATAGGATTAATTTTGGGGATGTTTTGGGATAGTTAAGAAGCCTTGGTAAATTTTCAATGAGTTGATTACAATAGCAGTTTCTTAACAGAGAGGTTTGGAATTTTAATCTTGTCTTTTTTGTATTACTGCTGTTCTTCCTGTTAACTATTTTGTAAATAGAACTAATATTTTATTCATTTAAAATTCTTTGGGCCTGTTTCGCAAGGGACAGGAAGCTAATATTATTGTTGTAATATACAAATCAGCATTCAACTAGGGAGGACAATGCGTGTATATGTGTTATCTCCTCAAGGGGAGCCACAGGGTCTACCAAAGTGATAGCTCGTATATAAGTCTAAGTTCTATCTGCCAACAGATTCCTTTGTTTCCTTTCTCAAAAGGATGGGAAGCCATCCTACAGATTTCTACTAGTTGAGAGCCGAGGTGGTGCAGTGGTTAGAATGCAGCATTGCAGGCTAATTCTGCCCACTGCCAGGAGTTCGATCCTCACACACTCAAGGTTGACTCAGCCTTCCATCTTTCCCAGGTCGGTAAAAGGAGGATCCAGATTGTTATGGGCAATATTCTGGCGTTTATAAACCACTCTGTGAGTGCTGTGGTATGAGGTGGTGTATACATTTAAGTGCTATTCATATCATAGTGGATTTGGAGAACGTCAAAAAAAAAAAAGAAGATAGAGAAGTTATTTGCTACATGCTGTGAACTGGGCACCCAAGCTTCTTGTATTTGGTCATTGTTTTCACTTCTCCTTCTAGAAGAATTGAAGGCACCACTGGAAGAATACGTCAACAAGAGATATCCAGGCCTGGTGAAGGTAGTCCGTAACCAGAAAAGAGAAGGTTTGATCCGAGCTCGCATTGAAGGCTGGAAAGTGGCCTCGGGGTATATCACGGGCTTCTTTGATGCTCATGTGGAATTCACCGCAGGCTGGTAGGTGACCATGTAAGATGTGCTGTTTTAATTCTTCCCCCTGAGCTCATTTCTACTCATCCTGCCTTCAGCTGGGCTGCTTTTGGTTCAACAGAAGCGCCATATCTGTTTCACAATTCTTTTTTATTTAATCGAAGGGGACAAAAAGGGAAACAAAATCACAGGCCACCTTTGAAATGGGACCAGACAATATCTTGACAAAAGGTTACTGCTGTAGAGTATGTTTACTTGTCTTTATTTTTCGTCGTCTCTGTTCATAAGACTTTCCATTGCAAGGAATGAGCAATATTTGCACAAAAGAGCAAAGAAAGCAAAAACACAAAGAAAAAAAAAATCTCTTCCCCACTGACTTTGCTTGTCAGAACGTCGCAAAAGGTGATCACGTGACCCCGGGACACTGCAACCGTCATAATTAAATGCCAGTTGCCAAGCGTCCAAAATTGGATCATGTGACCATGGGGATGCTGCAATAGTCATAAGTGTGAAAAACAGGAATAAGTCACTTTTTTCGGTGCTGTTGTAACTTTGAACAGTCACCAAACGAATGGTGGTAAATCAAGGAATATCTGTATTCCGTAATTCATTAGGCCTTGAGGAGTTTTTAGGCAAAGTATACCAGCATAATTCTTCTAACTGACTGATGGGTCTAAGAGCAAATAGACATTTGTGCATTTCAAAGGATCTGAAAGCATCAAAATTCTAGGTGATTTTGAGACAAAGTAATCAAGCACTTGGTATACAGAGCAAATGGACGACAGTAGAGTAGAGTAGAGTAGAAGAATAGAATAGAATAGAATAGAATAGAATAGAATAGAATAGAATAGAATAGAATAGAATAGAAAATGTAGAGTAGAGTAGAAGAATAGGATAGGATAGGATAGGATAGGATAGGATAGGATAGAATAGAAGGACCTTGGAGGTCTTCTAGTCCAACCCTCTGTTCAAGCAGACAAATGTCCAGTCTCTTCTTAAAAACCTCCAGGGATGGAGCACCCACAACTTCTATTCCTTTAATTAATTCTTCTCACTGCCAGGAAATTTCTCCTTAGCTGTAGGTTGGATCTCTCTCTAATGATCTACTCGTTAACTATTTGTCCTATCTTCTGGTGTTTTGGAGAATAAGTTGACCCCACCACCACCTTCTCTGTGGCAGCCCTTCAAATCCTGGAACACTGCTATCATGTCACCCCTAGTCCTTCTTTTTTCTTATCTTACAAATGAAAAGATGGATGGATGGATGGAGAGAGAGAGTATAAAAATAATAAATAACTTTATTGTCACTTTGAATGTACACTGATTGGCATACATTAAAATGAAATTTCATTGCATGCAGCTCTCAAAGGGTTACCACCTCCAATATACACTACGTAAACATGACTGAATAAATAAATACAAAATTATGCATATACACACATAGCAATAGCACTTAGATTTAATAGCACCTAGACTTAATAACACTTAGAAAATAGGCGAAGAAAAATTATTATGTATGAATTAAATATATAAGAGGGTTTGTAATTACATAAACAGGTTGATATAATTCACAGAATTATAAACAAGATAATAGAGAGAGAAATCTTAGTCAAAACGACATCATTACACTACTATTATTGTTATTAGCATACATGTTAATATCTCTGTTTGCATTTTTCTTGGTTTTTTTGTAAATGATACGCCCTGACAATACACTGTATTCAAAACGCTTATGGATAAAAATAAAACATATTTAAAAAAAAGCAATAGCACTTACACTTATATACCGCTTTGCAGCCCTCTCTAAGCGGTTTACAAAGTCAGCCTCTTGCCCCCAACAATCTGGATCTCCTCATTTTACCCACCTTGGAAGGAGGGAAGGCTGAGTCAACCTTGAGCCTGGTGAGATTCGAACTGCCGAATTGCAAGCAGCCGGCGGTCAGCAGAAGTAGCCTGCAGTACTACACTCTAACCACTGCGCCACCGTGGCTCATATAGCAATAGCACTGTATTTATATACCACCTATCAGGGCTTGCAACCCTCTCTAAGCAGTTTACAATGTCAGCCTCTTGCCCCCAACAATCTGGGTTCTCATTTTACTGACCTCGGAAGGAGGGAAGGCTGAGTCAACCTTGAGCCTGGTGAGATTCGAACTGCTGAATTCCAGGCCAGCTGACAGTCAGCAGAAGTAGCCTGCAGTACTACACTCTAACCACTGCGCCACCGAGGCTCATATATTTATATATGGGGTTGTTTTCCGCAGCCCCTTGCAAATCGCTCGAAAAGTTTCTGGTTCCTTGGTGCCTGGCTGGTGACCAATTCGACTTGTTTCTTTAATATCAGGTTCATGTTCTCGAGCTGCCGTCTAAGACATCAATCTGTACCTTGAAGCCAGAGACCGATGCCAAGCTGGGCATGCCCATGTCTCTGAGGATGTGGCAGGTAAGCCAACGGGAGCTAATTAGAAAACACTTTCCCTGCACAAAGACCGAGAGGCGGAAACCCCGTGAATCATCCTTTCCTACAAGAATTCTTCCTTTCGGAATTGAAAGACTGAAACGGACAAGAGATGATGGATAGAAATAGAATACCCACTAATATAAGATTTGTGTTATTACGATATGGAATAGAGGTAGAAATTAGAAAGGGGGGAAATATTATTATGCATATCCCTATATAAAATTTTAAAACTAATATGTAGGTGAAAAGATTAGAAGTTGAGAAATGACTGTATTATGTCTAATGTTATTATAATGATGTGAGTATGATTAATGTAATTAAGATTACCAAAACTGTCAATATTATCACTATTATTTGGTATCAAAATTAACGATATCCAGATCCCACACTGTTCATGTATTCAATATATATATATTTTAAATTTTATATACAGTACAGACCAAAAGTTTGGACACACCTTCTCATTCAAAGAGTTTTCTTTATTTTCATGACTATGAACAT
>JANHJO010007197.1:456986-467424 GCA_032468235.1 Pseudoxyrhopus heterurus | reverse complement strand
CTCATCATCTTCAGGCTGGTTTCTTCAGCTTCTTGTTTCTGGGGGCAATGTGTGATCTACGCTGCTTTTTATCTGTACATCTAGGTGTGGGTGTGGTGTTTCTATCTTGATAGGTTGATGATTGTAAATTAGTCAGTTGTTCCCCCAACCTTACACGGGAAAAGACCCGAACACACCAAGATTTATATACCTGCACCCGTGAAAATCTACGAATATATATATATATATATATATATATATATATATATATATATACACACTGAACACAAACCAAAAGATGAGTTTCAAGTATCTCCTGCATTTTCAGTAAGGTCTATGGACCAGGAGTGAGTAACTATGAGTAACTATGAACTCTTTATACCTGTAGATGGTTGGTTTAGGAATTCTGGGAGTTGAAGTTCACAGGTCGTAAAGGTGCCACAGTTGCCCATTCCTGCTCTAGATGTTACAGGGCATTGTTAGAAAATAAAACACTGAGTAGCTGCAATTTAGCATTTTCTTTGCCTCCTGGAGTATGGGACTTTTTATTGGCAGCCTTTTGTGGGACGGCCCAAAACCTCTCTTGTGTGAACCCAATCAATGAGTCTCTATTTATTTTCTCCTGCCTAGATCATTTTGTTGAAATGAAGCTGATATTTGGATTCAAACTGTTAATTCTAAGATGCAAACTACACAATTTGTGAAGTAGACAGTACAGAATTGCTCCTTTTTTTAAAAAAAAATCCATTATATGGAAGGATCAAAAGGGCAATCTTTTGGGCATCTGGCCTTTTTCCAGCCTTTTTCAAGTTTGAAATTTACAGGCTGGTGCCACTAAGAGGAACGTGGTAGCAACCTTTGGCTTTTGAGAAGCTGGGATATATTTCAGTAAAGCCTGTACATTAACAAACCCATTTCAGTATTCTTATTTCAAGAATAAGCAAAAGGGAGAATGCCACCAAAAACTGGTGATTTGCTGTCAAGATTTGATAATATTGGAGGCTTCAGAAATTGTATTAGTGAAATCAAAGTAAATGCATGTTGACCAAATTTCCTTCAGAATCACAAGCATTGTGATGATTTTAATCTTTTGTCTTCCCATCCCTTATTTTGAAAAACTCATATATATACAAAATAATAGTTATAAAAAAATCCACCAATATGATTTGGTTGTTTTTAACTCCAAGAACAGGATATGAAATTAAGCTCAAGAGACTCAACTGGGGGTCACTCATCTTCATTTACTCTAGACCAGTGGCGGCTAACCTTTTCGGCACCGAGTGCCGAAACAGAAGTGCGCATGGACGCACCAGAAACTGGAAGAGCAGCTCCCTGATGTGCATGTGCGGGACCGCCGGAAACTGGAAGCTTAGCTTCCCGGTGCACCTGGTCTTCTGGTTTCTAACGTGCATGCACGCATGGAGACCAGCTGGCCGGCACGCACATGCACTCCGGGGAGCTGGTCTTCCGGTTTCTGGCACTCCCGTGTGCGCAAAGACCAGCTGGCCGGCACGCATGTGTGCGCCGGAACCCGGAAGAGCAATGGGTGACGGCTGGCATGCCCAGAGAGATGGGTCTGTGTGCCACTTTCAGCACGCGTGGCATTGGTTCACCATCACGGCTCTAGACTGTGTTTGATATACAAAATGTTATAGAGGTTGCTCTGAAGAGTCGACTGTACCTCAGGCTCTCTTGGTGAAATATAAGATAGACCTTTCATGTAACATTGCCCCCAAATATTCCTAAAACAAACCTTGTAGCACACTGCAAGGAAGGATGGTTGTCACCCAGACTCTCCACTATGGTTGATCTGATTGGAAAACATCCTGAGAAACCTGCTAGGCATTTCAGGTACCGTTTCATTTGGACTATAAGATGCTCCAGACTATAAGATGCACCTAGCTTTTGGGGAGAAAAACAAGAAAAAAAAATCTGCCTCTGCCTCCTTGCAGCAATTTGCCTCCTTGCAGCAAACAGCAAACAGCCTGGTCAGCTTCAGCACAGCCTGATTTAGCACGAGCAGCTGATTGGCGATTGGATCGGCCACCCGGAATACTGCTGATCAGCTGTTCCTGACTGTGGGGATCGCCACTGCCACCCATCACCGCCGCCTCTGCGCACCCCATTTTCAGCCTCCACGTGTCTGGTTTTAGGCCTCTGAGCGCTCGTTTTGGCCTCCACGCATCCCGTTTTCCGCCCGTTCCAGCAACTGTCTGGAACGGGCCAAAAATGGGACATGCGGAGGCCAAAAATGGGCTCTGTGGAGGCTGAAAATGGGGTGTACGGAGACCAAAAATGGGATGCGCAGAGGCTGAAAACGGGACATGCGGAAACCGGCTGTTTGCTGTTTGCTGCAATGAGGCGAATTGCTGGGAGGCAGAGGCCGAAGAGTGGGGACCAGTGGGTGGGCAGGGCTTCGGCAACATTTGCTCTATAAGACGCACAGACATTTCCACCCACTTTTTTTTGAAGGGGGGGAAGTGCGTCTTATAGTGCGAAAAATACAGGAGATTATTAGATGTTAGAGTATAGAGCAGGGTTGTCAAACTCAAGGCCTGTGGTGCCTCTGCCAGTGAAAACAGAGCTTGGGAGGGCTACGTGCGGCCTTCCCGAGCTGTTTTCGGCTGTGACGGCCTCCTGCATCCCTCTGCCAGTGAAAAAAGAGCCCGGGCGGGCTGCGCGTGGGCTGCAGGATGTCAAACTTGCCACACCCACCTTGGCCACACCCCTGAGGTCAAACACAACCCTGACATGGCCCTCAATGAAATTGAATTTGAGCATTCCCTTTCCTAGATTACTGACGCTTCCTAACTTGCTGTGCATTTTGTTTCTTCACCTTCTTCCCAGATCCCTTTGCAGGTCAAATCTCACAGCACACTAGGACCACAGGATGGTGTCTTCATCAAGATCGTTTCTCGTTAAGATAGTCACATCCTCCCGTTCCTTTTTTTCAGAAGCTTTGGCTTACCTCACACTGAAAACCTATTCGTAACATGCTAAAACCTGTTAAAGGTGCCCAAGCTCTTACCCCAGTCTGCCTTCTAGCCTTAGTCAAATTACGCTAAATCCCAAAGACCGTTAAACTTCTATGCTTGCAAACTTAACCTTTAGTGCCTGATATGCATCCAAGCTTTGAAAGCATATGTTGTGTGGCGGTATGGCGCGTGGAGGGGAAATTTGTTAATAATGAAAGTAGGATGCTCATAAACTGTTTTAGCGGTTGTTAAAAACGGAAGTTTTTTTTTTAAAATTCAGGCTGTTATAATTGGTCAGTCACCAGCGTAGCCTGTTTTCTCGAGTTATTCCTCTGCTGTCTAAGATCATGGGCAGATTTTCCCTGGACAGTTCTGCAGCCCAAGATGTAACTGACAATCTGACAATTGCCCTTTCTTCCAAACAAGGCAGTCTTCTCCAATCCGGTTCTCTATCCACATGATAGCTTACAACCTTTATCATAGTCTGGCTTGCTTTGGTTAATGGTAATTCATAGTAACTGTGAGAACTAGAAATAAAATGCACTGCGGTTATTTATGTAACATGTTCTAAAAAAAAATTTCCCCAAGGAATTCATATTTTATTTCAGTTGAAAATTGTTGGTTTTTAAAGCAGTGGCCCCCAACCTTTTGGGCACCGGTTCCATGGAGAAAGGTTTTTTCCACAGGCCGGAGAGGGTGTGGTTTTACATGCTACCTGCCTCCCACGGATGGGGCGTCACTTGTTTGTGTGGCCCGGTTGCTGGCATGCCGCGGACTGATGCCAGTCCACGGACCGGGAGGTTGGGGGCCCCCGTTTTAAATCATATCTTGAAGAAAACTGCTTTTATCATCTTAAAGAATGTGTTTTGTATGGAAGCGTTTAGTCTAAACTATTCTTGTTGATCATTAAATGTTAAGACATTATATGTATAGTTTAATTCCTATGAAATGTATAGGTAGTCCTCAACTTGCACATTTGGGGCCGGAATGTCCACTGCTAAGCAAAGCAGTTAAGTGAGTTGTGACCTATACACATTATGGCCTTTTTTGCCACAGTTAAGTGAGTCACTGTAACTGTTAAGTGAATCCTACAGTAATTAGGCAAATAAGGCTCTCCCCCTCACCCCCCATTGACTTTGCTTGTTGAAAGCCAGCTGGGAGAATGGCAAAAGCCAATCACATGACCCCAGGATGCTGTAACTATTGTAAATACATGCTGGTTGCCAAATGTCTGAATTTTGATCACATGACTGTGAGGATGCTGTGGTAAGTTTGTAAGTGTGAGCACTGATCGTAAGTCACTTTTTCTAACTCTGAACAGCCACTAAACAAATGGTTATACAGTAAGTTGAGAACTGCCTGTATTTATTTTACATGTAGAAAATAAAAGGATTCTAAAACCACTTGTAAACTTGCTTTATTACAGTATAATCTGTATATTGATGAAAAAAAAATCCATCCCTATAAACAAATAGCCGTATGGGCCAGCTACCTGCATTCTGTAGTGTAAATCAGTGTACTTATTAGTGTTGTTACCTCATAACGCTCTTATTTATCTGCAAAATTTCCTGGGTTTGCAGTCTACTACAGCTATTAAGATTCTCAGACTTCACTTTCAAAAATGAACCCGCCCTGATTTGGTACAGTGCTGAAACTTCCAACATACATAATCATTAAAACTTTTTTTAAAACCCTTTGGTGGCTTTTAAATCATAGCTAGTAATTTCTTTATATTATTTGTTATAAGGCATCTATCTTGAGATTTTCAGCAAACAATAAAGCAGACTTAAATACATGTAAACTTTATAGCACCAACCTATAAGTTACACTTAGGGAAAGCAGATATGTTGGGAAGAATGGTTCCTCAAGGTAAAATCTATCTGAAACACAAAAACCATAAAGAGTTTTACAGTTGTAGCTAGATATGATTTGCTCCAAGAGTTTCATTACAGACCTGCAAAACTCCGTACAAGACCCATTCAACTACATTCATCATTTTGTCACTAAAAGGCTGTATCTTGAACTTTCAATAGCACATGATTAAGTCACCACAGCCAACTATGTATCCATTGAGATGCAATAAAAATGATATTATCTAATACAACCAAACAAGACTTATTTTGCTAAAGTTTATTTAAACAGCTGGCAAGTTCTTAAGCCACATTCCCAACATGTATTTTATATCCAAAATCTAAAAATTTTAAGAAGTTGGTCCCCAGTGACAGGTGATGCAAGGAGAATTTTTTTTGTATCATTATATACAATGATATACAGTGATATAGATCACTGTCAAAGAGGAAGCACAAGAGTTAGCAAAGTAAAGCAGAGAAAAATGCTACAATAGCATTCCTCAACCTGATGTTTTACAGCTGTTTAGGGCTATAATTCTGTAATTCCATGCCGAGTGAGTATTCTGCAGTCATACAGAAGTTTTTTTTAAAAGAAACATGCTACAAAATGCATAAAAGTATTTATTTTTAGAATCTAAATGACAGATTTATGTAGTTCATATGGAATGTCAAGATGCAGACAAGGTAATCTGATCTGAAGCTTTTCTCTACCCTTATGCCCTTAGAAAGAGAACAGCATTGAAAGAGATTAATACTAAAATATTAAAAAAATCTTCAAAAACAGTAGAATTGTTTCAAATGGAACATTAGAGATTATTAAAATCAGTGCTTCTTCATGAGGGCTCTCGTTGTAATATCTGGTATTTAGGAATATCCAGTGCTTCAGATCTAAGATTGTAAAATTGTTTCTGAGCAAGTGTGAGCACACTACATCTATAAGGCACATGTACACAATACACTGCCTTATGTACATACAGGGTGTATATACACGCCTGTCCCAAAGCAGCTTTCCAAACCACTGCAGACCTATGTTGCAATTAATGCAAAGGGGTGGGGGCTGATATTTTTTAAGGCTTTATGGGTGTTGCTTTTCTAAGAAAACCTAGTCAATGAGTCATTTATGATTCCACTGATTAAATTTCCCCATTGAATACAAAAGCATCATCTTGGATTTTACATGACATATAGCTATCACAGCAAGTATAATCGAAGCAAAATTATTCCTCCTTGAGAATGCAATAATGTCTCTTCTAAAAAAGCACTTAACATTCATAGATTTATTGAGCTTTGACAGTAAAAATTAAGTCTGCTTTTTACATTTATGATGTCTAATTTCAGGGGGAAAGGAAGAAAGAGGATATCTTTTTTAATCTATTAAAAACTTGTTTAAAAATCGCTCAACAAAATGCTGATATTGCTAACATGACAGGCTAAGGTCTTCAATGGTCATCCAGAAAGTAGCTCATCTAGCAGTGTGTTAAACGGGAACACACCGTCTACTCACAAATTTAATTGTATTCAATCAGGTATTCTGGATAAATCTGGTGCTTCTCAAAAATGACAAAAATGGATGGATTCAGGAGACTGTTCACGCAGCTGTTATAGAAAAGACTGCTCTGGTTATTTTTGGCAGGGGGGCGGAGATAGGAAGAATTGCCAGTTGTAAAATCCCCCACCAATACTTTGGCGAGAAACATGGTCTTGATAGAAGAACTGACTCCACAGTAGTTATCAGAATATGCAGCATCCCTTGCAAAGTAACTTCCTATAAAGAAGAAAGACATAAGGAAAAAGAGGCCACACTATAAATTCAACAGAACTGTACGGTATTTAGTGGTTTTAATGCCAAACAAGGATTGGGAAGACCAACATTCAAACCCATATTGGTTTCGACCAGTCACTACATCTCAGCTCCATCCACCTTGGTGAGGATAAAACTGGACAAAAAGATGATGTGGCCAGCCTAACCTCCTGGATACCAGGACATAAATGTAGCAATTAAATCCAGTATTAAAATTTGAAATCATTTATGGTCTTCAAGCAGGGCCAGGCTAGCCCCAGAATAGCTGGATCAGCATAATTCAAAGAAGGAACTGAACCTTCCATACTTTGAATGGTAGGTTTTGCACATACTATATCTAGGGCAGAGTTTTTTCTGCTAAAAACTTTACTACATCTTTCTTTAACCAGATGCCCTTCAGATACAGTATGTTAGACGTCAACATCCATTATTTCCAGCCAATATAATCATTGAAGACAGGTGCTAGAACCCAATTCAACAACATCTGGATGGTCAGAGTTCCCCATCTACTTTTGCTAACATCTGAGTCCATATAAATGGTACAGAACTATAGGAAGTGTATCAGCTTCAATTAAATTATTACGCACAAAACGCCATAGAAATTACCTTTGCCGTAAGCTGTACCATGAACACCACAGATCCTCCAATCAAAATTCTGCTGGCAGATGGCATCAACATGGTTTTTACTTGTTCCATGAAACAGAGGCCTTTCATCTACATCCTTTCCCCCATTTGTCTTCTTCATTTGTTCTTTCTGCCTATAAACATGGGGGGGGGGGAATGGCACAAATATGATCATGGAAAAATAAAATAGGAACTGGCAAGGGGATACCTGATGCTAAGAATCCTACCCAGATACTTCTTAACCAGTATTTCTCAGCCTCAACACCTTTTAAGATACCTGAACTTCAACTCGCAGACTTCCCCCGTCAGCAGTTGGCTAGGGAATTCTGGGAACTGAAGTTCACTTTAAAGTTGCAGAGATTGAAAAATATTGCTGTTAATAATGTCCTGTTCTAGGGATGAACAGTAATGGATGGTAGACTCTATAAGAGAAGAAGCTGGGTTCTCCTTTTCTGTGGTGGCCTCAGTACATGTGGTCTTTAGAATTGAGATGTCAGCAGCTAAATTAATGAAAGAGTAAAAATTTTCTATTTTACTTATTCTGATCATCTTCCATTAGTTAGACTTCACTTTCTCCTACATTTTGCTAGCCAAATGTATTTGAACCCCACCCAAAGAGCTGAGCCAAGCTTTCTGAGGCTAATCAAAGCTAATACTCAAGAGATCGGGAGAATGTGGATCCAACCTAGTATCTTCTAGCTTTTAGGTGCTAAAGGTTCTGCTAATTCTGGAAGCTTTTTCATTTTTTTTAAATATGCTGTCTATTCATGATAAAAAGACAAGTTAGAGCTATCGAACTAGAAAAACCAAATGTATTTTACTACATCCCAATAGGGAAGTATTACAGCTGAAAAACATTCTGCAAATACAGTACATATACTTTCACGTATCTTCATAATTTTTCATGATTTAATTCTTGCCCCCATAATTAGTTGCCCCAAGTTACAGAGTTAAGAGAGAATAAATCTGTAATGGAAAAACTGCTGTTTCAACGTCCTGCTCATCTTTTTAAAATGACTTCTCTTTGGCACTAGTCTTTCCTTTTGATTTTCCCTTCCACTACAAAAACATTTCATTCTCTTTGGACCACTGGGTTTGGAAATATGCCAAATCAGAAACCAAGCTAACATATAAAAATGTTTTATCTGTCTATAGGCAGGTATAGACAGAGATCAAGACAATCTGCCTAACCAATCAACAAGAACTTCTGGGCCACTCTGCATATACCTTTTTCCTGCCTATAGCGTATAAACAGATGGTGTGACAGCAAGAAAAGAACAGCTTTCTATTGGGACTAGAAAGATCCACAAAGATACTATTTCCATGAAATGTTGTTTGGGGGGGGGGTGAATAGTATTCATCATGCTATGGCAAAATAAAGAAAGCTATGTATTCTAGCATTTGTTTTCCAATGTATCAAACAGAAGAGGGTGTGAGGGAGACACTAAAACTCAGAATATACTGAAGTTGAATCGAATATTTTTATATGTTAGCTTGGTTTCTTATTTGGGGTGTTTCCAAACCCAGATGTGCTTCCTTCATGTCTTACTCCTTTATGCATCATTTACAAAGAGGTTTTGAAAATATTTCCATTGTTCAGAAAAATAGCTTTAAAAGAAAAACTTCTTCCCTTTGAGTCTTCAATATGTATCCCGCAGGCTCCTTCTCTGCCTACAGAGCTCTTTTTCTACTTGCAAAACATAGTAGGCCCATGAATTGTGCTCCTTAATCTAAGTCAGTGTTTTTCAACTCGAGATGTGTGAACTTAAATTCCCTCCTGTCTATCATCCAGATCCCAAAGATGCTTTTCAAAAAGCAACTGGACTTTCTTGGGTATTTTTCTTGAAGATGTTTTGCTTGTCATCCAAGAAGCTTCTTCAGTTCTTTAACTCCCACAATTCTCTGGGAATTGAAGTCCAGGCATCCGAACATTGCCACGATTGTGAAACATTGTTCTAAGCTAACATCCCCAAGTCTTCCTTAAGCAGGATAATTGATTCCTCAGGTTACAGCTGGAAAATGGATTTTCCATTTGGGTCCAACAGGCAATATTTGCACTATGATAAAGGAAAGCTTTCACAGTACCAGGGAAAAGATATGCCAAACAAAATGAACATTTTGCCACAAAAGGAACTCTATTTAGATTCCAGGAACTGGAGATAACCACTATACATGAAGACAGAAGCTCTCAACCATATAATTAGCTATGTAACCATCACAGAGTAGTTCCCAAAGAGTGAGAAAGAGTTACATTCTCTGCTCCCTGGCAATGCAACCAAGATCAACCCTCAGTACTTTGAATTTAAATAACACTGAGAAATTCTTCCAAGAAAATATTCTCCTTTAATCCAGCATTCTGCTATGCAACAGAAACACAAAGCTTTTGAAAAAAAAAATCAATTTCAGAGAAGCCAATGACAACAGTGGAGCTGGTTTGCACGTACCACTGATAAACTTCCCAAAGAGACAAATTCTGGATTCTTTTGATGGCCAGTATTGTGACCCTGGGCAGTGTGCGCTGAAAGTTACTCTGGACTTTTATGTATTCATTGGAGGATGGAAGGAGGTTGATCAGCTGCAAAGGGAAAAAAGGGTATAAACATGGGTCTCAAAAATGGGAGTGAAATTTAATATATGCAGCGAAGTTTGACATTGCCCTGATAACCAAGCAAAACCAAGTCACAGAATCGTTGGGCATTCACTGATCAGGGAAGATGAGAGAGGGAAGACTTAGATCTATGTGTTGAATCGTCTTCATACTCTTTGAGTATACTTCCCAAGGATGATCAAGCATATTCCTCTTACACTGCTATTTTTAAATCAATGTCCATATTTAATCTTGATGCTGAATAGCACTTCAACTAGCAAGAGGATAATGTCTGTCTGGTTCAAGAAGTTAAAAGATCTGAACTCTCAGAAAAGTGAGTTTCCTTTCTCTGTCTAGTGACTACCTAGTAGAAAAACCACAGAAATTTCTAACACCTTCTTTCTTGCTTCTCAAAGACTGAGCAACTACTACCTAACTGAAGTTGGAGAACAACATCTGATCCAGCTTGGGCCTATTCTGAGTTCTCCCAGGATCTGACTCTCAACAGGTCATTTTGAGAAACTTTTATTTTACTCATAAGATTTAGAACGCTGTACTTAAGTAATTAAGTATTCAGCTCCCAGCTGCCTGCAATTTAGCAGTTTGAATCCCACCAGGCTCA
>JANHJO010007197.1:443405-456886 GCA_032468235.1 Pseudoxyrhopus heterurus | reverse complement strand
AAATTTGAATCCCACCACTGGCCAGTTCTGACAGGTTCTGGAGAACTGGTAGCGATAATTTTGATTGGATTGGAGAACCAGAAAATACCACCTCTGATTGGCCGATTGCATAGCCACACCCACAGAACTGGTAGTAAAAAAAATTGAATCCCACCACTGGATACATTGCACAAATGAACTGAGCAGAGATTCACTGATGGTATTCTTACTTCAAATAATTTCCTAAATTAGAACTTTCTTCTGCTAGATGTATTTCTTAGAACCTAATTTTAAATGCACTTTCTCAAAAAGCATTTCTCAGAAATAAGAAGTACTGGGCTCTATGGGAACTATATGTGTGTAGACAACTCCCAGTCTCCCAGAGTTACAGTGGGAAGCTCCAAAATGTAGGATTCCATTTGTGACTCTCAGTATTTTATTAATGGCTTACTCTAGAATAATATTTTTAACATGCAACACACATGCATGTATGTGTGCATGTGCACATACAGGGTGGTTTAGTGACTGATATCATCTCACATTTTTAAAAAATTATATATGCCCTCTGACCATAAAAGGTTATGGATTCCACAATAAATATTTAACAAGAAACTCTGTTTTATGCTAGACAGCTAACCACAGATTTATCTCAGAAAATTGCCTTCAAAATCTTACCTCGACAAGCTTTGTCTTCTGAGTTCAGCTTAGCCATGCCTGATTTACATTCACATTTTAGAATACCATCTTTAACATCCTTGCAGTTTGTAGTGTTTTCATCACAGGCAATTTTACAACCTGATATACCTAATAAAAAGTAGAATAGCATGGATAAATAGCTGGAGAGGAAGCAATACCTCTCTCAATAATAGACATTTAAGGACTTCTACTCAGTGGTGGAGTCCATGATTTTGTGTGGAGAAGGTCCCAGGTTCTGTCCCTGGCATCTCCAGGTAGGGCTGGAAAAATAATAAAATCCTAGGAAATTGATGCCAGTGAGTGTGACTGAATTGTAACTGGATTTGGGTTCAGTTTCCAATGACAAGGGGCATTTTTGGAAGGAATGTGTTTTTTTTCCTATGTCTTTTGAAATTAACAGTAATGTCATTGCCTGGGAAATGTGATTATTTAAAATACCAGCAGGTTGCAAATGAATATCTCAAAATGTAATACCGTGGTTAAATACTGAAATATATAAATTCTTATTGAATTGTAATCCGTAGACACACAATACTGCACAGCCAGTTAGTAACGATTAAGTTATACAGTGGTATTTAGGATAATTAGTAAAATACCAGAATGTGCAGAAATGAATAGGTTAACCTTGGCAATTAGAGAGAAAGAAGATACAGAATATTATAAAGTATGGGATACGTTTTATCGGTGGTTAGAAAATAGATGTGAAAATGAGTAATAGAAAATATTAATAATGTTGAATATGTAACCATTAGTGTAAGAATAAGAATGTATGTATATGGATGTAATGAAAATGTGAAACATGACTGCACACGTCATTTGTAACCCATTATGACACACTGTTTGATGGAGGAGTTTGTGTAAAGTAAAATAATTAAAAAAAAAAAGATTTGCAGATGTTTTCTTCTCACAAGACTCAGAAGAGCTACAAAGACACATAACAAGAGCTGCACGAAGCAGGGGAACCACTGGCTTAAAAATAAACCTGAAAAAGAGCCAGGTTATGTTTAATAAATTCACCAAAGAAAGAATTTTTTTTATATCTAGACATTGTAGACTACTACATATATGAATTGATGTTGTAGACCACTACATATATGAATTGCCTCAAAGGAAGGCAATACAATAAAGGAAATTGAACGGCAAGTTAAATGTGGTTGGCAGACATTCGGCAAGCTAAGCATAATTTTCAAGAACAATTTTCCCCTATGCCTGAAGAGAGAAGTTTTCAATCAGTGTGTGCTACCTGCTTTAACATATGCCAGTGAAACATAAACACTAACCTCACAATTGATACAAAAGCTACAAGTGGCGCAAAGAGCCATGAAAAGATACAGGCTTGGCATTACAAGACAAGACAGAAAGACCTGCACATGGATTAAAGAACAAACTAAAGTATGTAATGACATTAAGAGAGTAAAAGAATTGCAATGGAAATGGACTGATCACATAGCAAGAAGAACTGATGGGAGGTGGACCAAGGCAGTCATAAAATAGATTCCACTTGATAAAAAGTGTCCACAAAAGAGACCTAAAACAAGATGGATTGACGACATCAGCAAGTCCGTTTGCGGGCCCATTTGGCAAAAGAAATCTCAGGACCGTATTGGTTGGAAACATAATGACAAGGAAAGTCTTCTAGATTAATAAAGGTTATGCAAGGAAAAAAAGAACTTCAAGAAATCAGGCTCTAGACATACGGTAATTCAAGAGGTAGTAGAAGTTAGGAAAAGGTAAGGATATTTCACTGCATTCAATCGAAAATGAAATTTTTCTATCCAAGCCAAGTGCTTAAATATTTGAATGATTAAAACAGAATGTGGTTGTTTTATCAAACCGATTAGCATCCTTATCCGTAATTGTGTAAGGCATATCTTCACCACTACTCTTTTATTCTCTCATCCTTCAAAAGTCTAAAATTTAAAATCATTTCAGTGAAGCAGTAAGAACAATGACAGAAAGGTAGATATAGCCAAGAGACACATATAATAGAGCATTGTCCTGAGGATGCTTAAAAATGGGAAGGCGGAGACGAAGGGAGGGGAGAGAGGGAAGGCACGAGAATAGAGCCACAGTTTTGATTGGATTAAACTCTTAAGGAGGTAACAGGGTATGAATTATCTTCAAAAACACTGATCCTATTACTTGGCACAATAAAACCTTTTAAAAAATAATGATCTGTTACATTAACTAAAAGGATAACCAAAGAAAAGAACCAATTCTGGCAGAAAGAAAATTAATTTATTAAAACTGATACACTTCAAAAGATTTGTGGCATGGATTATGGAAAATGCTGTGAATTATACATTCAGTGTTACAAAGATTATGATGCTAAAATTTAGGATTCTAAATTCTAGAGCTTTTTTTGTCTTTTATATTAAAATTTGTATGTAGAATTCTATTTGAAAATTACTTTGTACAATTAAGATGTAAATAATTAAGTTATATGTGTGTTCTCAATAAAATCTGGTCAAACCTTCATCTGCTAAATACACGACAGCACCTTCCCCTGGATCCAAACACAGAGGCTCAATCTCTAAACCTGTGGGATTATAGAGAGGCTCCGGATGAGATGGAATCCATTCTGGAAAGAAAAAGAAAGAAAATAGCTTTAAAATGCTGTTAAAAAACAAAAACAAAAATATATTTTAAGGTGCAAAGGGCAGGATATTTTTATTCCTGCTTATAAGAAGACGATTAGCTTAGTTTTTTTTAAATGAAAAAGACATATTGATGGCCCTTCATTTTATCTTTTCAAAAACATAAAATAAATGGATCAATTTTGTTCTATAGTGAGATTCTTAGCATTGCCAATAATCCAAACATAAATCTTCAACACTGAAATATGTTCTGTAGCCTGCTATTTTATTATATCTTTTCTGCAGATAACTACTAGATTTGTAACCTATACTATTCTTGGAATCCAAAGAACTAATACTGTATGTACAACTCTCCAACTATGACCTTGTTGTATTTACTTTTTATTATGGTTTCATTATTATTTTAATCTGTATTTTATAAGTAGCTTTAATATATTTTAATCAATTATTTTAATTATATTCCCGTTCAGATTTTTTAACAGAATCTGTAGAAATTTTTAAAACCATAACAAAAGATAGTAATTATATACTGAAACATATAGTAATTATATAATTATATAAAATTTTGTGCAATACATGTACATTTGGTTGTTATATTTTCTTTTTGCCTTTAAACTTTTTGTTATGTTTTATTAAGTTAATACCACTTTTTAAACAAATATTCAAGAACTGTGTTTCTTCTTTTTTTTTTAATTCAAGTTTTTATTTTATAGCATATAAAAATTCCAATTTCAATTGAACAGTGAGTTGTCTGGGTACAAATAGTTTTAGGAAATAATAATCAAAATGTTTACAATAATATTCATTACATTGATATTAATTATAGTAGTGTTAATAAAAACAACAATATTATTTGCTTAACCAATTCAACATATCTTCCTTATATCACTGATCCTTTCCATATATTTCTATTTCTAGTTCCTGTTTTTTATAGCTAGCCATTGATAAAATAAGTCCCAAGTCAGAAAGTATTCAGTTTCTTTCTTTTCCTCGATTGTGTTAGCCTATCCATTTCTGCACATTCTAATATTTTTTTAATCACTTTTTCATCCGTTGGGATCTCTTCACTTATCCACTGTTGCGCAAATACGATTCTGGCCGAAGTCAATACATGTAAAATCAAATATGCATTGCCTTTATTTTATTTATGCGGTAAATAGATGTGTTTTTTCTTGTGCTACAAAAATGGAAATATACTTTATAACCTGAGCAACAGAATTTTACTGAGCAGTTATGATAAAATTCTTAAGTTAGATAAGATCCTTCCTTATATTGTTAACTAGTTATACAGTAACATCAATGTTGATACTTTATTAGGAATAGGAAGAAAATTTATAAAAATAATTATAGGAACCAGGTGAGCAGTGTGGTGGCCTAGTGGTGAAGATGTTTGCCTCCCACTTGGAAGGTTGAGAGTTTAATCTTAGGTAGCAGCAGATGTTTTTTTCTCTCAGGATGCAAAGAGAAAATATCTGTTGTGAACTCCATGTAGGCATCAGGAAGGGCATCTGGCCAGCTAATGCTCAGCTCCATTCAGCACCCTGACTCTACCCAAAATCTAGGGATTGCAGGGCCATGAAAAGAAAAAAAATATAGGAACAGGGTGAGTAGTTAAAAATCAAATGTGCATCAGCAAATCCCTGTTATCCTCTGTATTTGTACTGGTAGAATATTCTATAAATAGAAATATGTTAACATAAAAATTTATATACATGCTTCCTTTGATATATGTGGGGGTTGCCACAATTGGTAGGCTTATATAACCTACCTTCAAGTTATTCGATTTTATTTTAAATAGCAGAAGACTGCTTTTGCCAGAAGGTGTCATCACAGGAACTCAAGACTTTATTAGAAAAAAATCCTGCACAATTCTTTTTACTAAGATCCTATACAACCTGAAACAAATATAAATTTCTTTCCAACACAATTTCTAGTAAGTAGATGGACACTTCCATATTGTTTAGTTGGCAATAGTAAGGAAACAGTTTGCCACTAATTGCTTCAATGTAGAAAATTTCCCCATCTACAGTTCTGAAATTTCCTGGTGTTCACAATCAAAATATTCAACAGATTCTGGCTTTTCTTTGCTTCTCCCAGTTATCAAGGTTGGCTAAAAGCATTTGGCCTATAATCACAACAAAAATAGAGATTCACAAAAGCAGACGAGTCTTCAAAATAGAAGGTCAGGCTTGTCATCTCAAGAGTATTAAATTAATTTTGATTTTTCCCATTTGCAGTATCTGAAATTAAATTAAAAGTAGATACACAAAAGTATTCATATAGTACTCTGTTTTGCCAAGGTCAGTTCCCTTTGTAGGGGAGACCTGTTGCCTGAGATGATAAGGCTAAAATCATGGCATTACATTCTATCTCTCTAGGTGTCTCTCCTTATCTTAGTCACCCTTTGGAACAAATGTGTCATTCTTAAAAAAGTCCTCAGAGCAAGGAAATTAGGGTTGGTGACCACAGAAAATGCTTATGTCGTCATGAAGTCTCTGCTATTAGCTACTGTAATGCTTTAAACCCATCTGCATGTCTAACTTCAATCTTTCAGACTGTCACTGCAATTAATTCAAAGAAATGTTAAGTTGATCAAATCAGAGCAATAACACATTCATGAATATATCATTGGATTACCCAAATAGGTACAATTGCAATCCTATCCTCTTACAACTAGCATAGAACTGTTACTGAGATTGCTCCATTGATAAGAAAAAGGTATGCAATTTTTGAGAATCTTTAGGCTAGTTGAATAGTCAATTGTTAGAAGTGTTCATTTCTTTTAATATGTCCAATCTCCTATAATGCAGTATTGCATTTCTTTACATTTAAATTTGAAAGCTGAATTAACTGCATCAATGCAAAGTGATGAATCAAGAAAAAAATATTTAAGTGGTTGAAGCAATTCAGAAAGTGCTTTATTGGAAATAATATTTCTTTGTGACCTATCAAGAAAAATGTTACATTAGAAAAGGCTAAATAATTATTTACCAATATGCTTAATTTTTTCTCTGATAACTTCATACTGATGTGGCCAGCGTACTAAGTGCAGATCTCCTGCAGAAGAAAGGCCATATAAATCTCGTGGTTCACGAAGTCGTGGCACCCATTTTCCAGAGTTATATTCCAATAAAATCTGTGTGGTCCGTGGCAAAAGTTGATCACAAAAAGAATCTGTAAGACAAGTGTGTGCATGTTTTGATCACTGATCAATTTTGATCTTGACGTTTCAATATCCTTCCCTCTGCAATCATGGATGATAGATTTAAACAGTTCCCCTTTTTTCTGAAATACAGATTTTTCAAAGAATTGTGCTCTCACACTTAATCCAGCCCTTAATACATAGACCTATTAATAAGTAGAAATAAATTGATCTGACTAATAGAATTTAAATGTTGGGGGGCAGGGCTGCAACCACAGTGAGAAGGACGCTTCCTTGGAGGGCTCCGAGGAAAACTCCGATATTCCTGTCATCCAGGAGTCTCTGCGACCATCCTCAGCTTGGAGGGCTGAGGGGAAAGGAGTGGGAAGCTGGAGGATTAGTGGGATAACGCAAATCCCTGATTTTGAGTCCAGGCAGCCACTCGGACTAGAGGCAAGGAGAAGCGGTGATATGGCTGCTATTTAGCTGGGACAGTCGCCAATGGAGTTAGGAGAAAGGAGGGAACAGAAACTGAATTCTGATGAGAGTCGGTGAGGAAAGTTGAATTTTGATACATGTCTGATGGAGTAAAGCAGGTTCTCTCTTATCGAAGTTTAAAAGAACAGAGTGTGTTAATGGGTGAGGCGATTTTTTGGATTTGAAATAACTATCCCAAGAAGTTTAAAACCCAGAGACTTTGTGTTTAAAATGGAAAAGCGGCGGAAGAACAGTGTTAACAAAAGGAAAATTTATAACTAAAGAGGGATATTTTTGGACAGGGAGGAAGCAGCTCCCAGACCTTAGATAAAATTTTGAACTGTTAATTGGCCAATACCTGAAAATCGGAGTTGAATTGAGGCGTGTTTATAGACTCCATTATCTTGCCATTGCGATCAGAACAGAAAAGGGGCGGCGAAAATGGCGGAATTTGAAGACAGGTGTGATGTGATCTCTTCAAGGCTTCAGAGAGCGGCGGATAAATTGGATACGTTTTGGGAGGGTTTGCGAATTGGTATGTTGGAGATGATGTTCAAAATTCAGAGTACGATGGAATCAGCTGAGCAAATGGATTCGAAAGCGGAGCGATGGATCATAGAAGAAGAGGAGGGGTGGACAAGACCTAAACAAAAAGAATCAAAGGGGCAGACGGAACGGCATGATTGGCGTTACCAGCAATTTAAAGAGCAAGGCTGGATGCAAAACGTGGAACTAACAAACCGGAGGTTGCAGGAGGAGGGATTGAACTTGGTAAACATAACAAAACGGAGAAATTGCTCCTTGAGGAGGCTGGGGAAGAATTCAGAAAAAGAGGCAGAGATTTGTTTAGAAACTGCAGAGTCATGGCAAGAGGCGGAAAGGGGAATACGGCAACGGAAGGAGGAGAAAATGGGTGAGGACAGAGACGAAAAAGCTGGAAAAAAAGAGCTGGGAGGTAATACCGAAAGATTGAGAAGAAGTGTCAATGCATGGAGGAAGAGGGATGATGGGTAAACCTAGATGAAACAGAAGTTAGGGAGATACTAGAGAAGTTAAAGCCTACAGAAAATGATGAAATATAAAGGAAACTAGTTTTGGTTTATTAGAAAGGAATTGATCCATAGTTGATACTTATTGAAAAATGATTTAGTAGTGGATATTTGTATAAATAAAAGGACAAAGAATAGTAAGATTGGGACAACACTATAAAAATTAAGGATTGTGAAAGGAAATATTGGATTGATTAAAGTTGAACATGTGGAAGATTTATAAGAGATTTAAATGATTAAAATGTAATAAAAAGGAAATGGACTATTTAAAAGTGTTAAAAGAAACTAGTTTAGGCTCTACCAGAAAATAAATGTTTTAGAGCAGGGGTATCAAACTTGATTTCACTGAGGGCCGCATCAGAGTTGTGTTTGACCTCGTGGGGGCCAGGTAGGTGTGGCCAACTTGACATCACTCATGTCGAGGGCACCTCCTGCAGCCCTCTGCCAGCGAAAATGGAGCTCGGGAGGGGGGCTCTGTTTTCGCTGGCAGAGGCACTGCATGTCGGTCCCTCGCTGTTTACAGGGTAGCCCCACAGGCCAGATCTAAGCACCCCATGGGCCGGACTTGCCGCGGGCCTTGAGTTTGACATCCCTGTTTTAGAGTCTCAGAGAGCATAAAGAGTAGGTTCTACCAGTTCCATTGCTGGCTAAGCAATGCAATGTTTATATGTCTTATACTGTAAATGAAAATGAACAGATCATTAGCCAAATTTTACATGCTTCAGGAGGAAAACCATCCATTTCAGAATATTATTTGCTAGAACAATGTCTATTCACTGTCCTAGTGCTTGTCTCCTAGGATGTATTGCTTCCTGTTTCTGTGTGGAACCCCAATGTGAGTTGACCTTTGAATTTGGGTTCTAGGAATCTCTTAATTGAAATGGAAGTGCTGCTTCCATCTTTCCAAATTCTTTTATTTTATTCGCAGGGTGATTCACTTAATCATATCTAAGTACTCCAGAAGGCAGACTCTGTCCAGTACAGAACAGAAAGTATGAACATGAGATAATTTTAAAACTCTTCCTCAAAGCTGAGTACTAAAAATGAACGTTTTGACTGGAATTTAATTAACAAACTTCTTAAACAGCATCATAAAAAGGCAAAATTTCAGTATCCAGCAAGCAAAGGTTCACATGAAATGGAATGATGAATACAGCAATTCCTATTGTCTGATCAGGTACTTGAATTACACTTGGGCAGAATTTCCAACAACTACTAAAGACACACACTTCTGACTGCAATTTGCAAACCAAAGCAGTTAATATTTCTATACATATTCATCCTTCCCACTAAATATCTGTGGTCAGCTTCCCTGAACCAATTAAGAAATCTTAGACATTACTTTTCCATGTGGAATGTACACAATTCTTTTCTGATCAAAACCAAAATAAATATTTAAGCTTTGTAATCTTCAACTATTATATGAGAAGGAACAAACGATACTTGAAACTATAATATAAGTTGGTAACAATATGAGCTTGGCAGATGCTTTGAAACAACACCTGGATTTAAAGCACTAACTTCAACAGGACAAAATTGCTTGCATCCCAAAGCATTAAATGTTATGCTACTAACCTTAATTGAACCAGATTTTGGATAAAGTTTCCTTGGCTGGTCCCTTCTTTTTTGTGATTTAACATTTTTATTGGGTTATAAGATAAAATAAGATACAAAAATGCAAAAGTAAATAGGAAAATGGTGGGGAGGGAAAAGGGGAAGAAAAATGAGGGAGGATAAGAGAAAAAGAAAAAGAAACATTGACTTCCGACTCTCTATTGCAGTAAAATAAGGCATTAACATCAAATCACAACTTTTTGTTTTTTCATAATAATATGAACAAGTCATTTCTATAAAGATCTATCAATCTAATCTGCAAAACCCAAAGTCAAAGTTTCACTCTTTTCCACTTCAACCACGAAGTTCAGACGTGGTCTCCTTGGTGGCGCAGCGGTTATAGCGTAGTACTTAGTAATTAAGTATTCAGCTCCCAGCTGCCTGCAATTTAGCAGTTTGAATCCCACCAGGCTCAAGGTAGACTCAGCCTTCCATCCTTACGAGGTAGGTAAAATGAGTACCCAGATTGTTGGGGGCAATATGCTGACATTGTAAACCGTAAACGTTGCAAGCCCTGATAGGTGGTATATAAATACAGTGCTATTGCTATTGTTATTACGTTCTACCACTTCAGTCTGGGTGACTCTAAGCAATATACAGTCTGAGTGACAGATGTGTTCCACTGCTAAAATATTTAAAAACACTATGTGAAATATAACTTTAGATTGAAACAGCCTCCTCAGCTTCAATTTCTGAAGACCCTTTGAAGCAAAAACTTAAAAAGACTTTAGTAGGCTTAAAAATGAGGCTGACATAAAACACACACACACATGTAACATTCTGAGTTGAACAACTGCACTGGGAATATAGAACCATTTACTAGTTTAGTAAAACCTACCTTATATCCCAGTTCTGGTAAAGCTGTCTGGTCCCAGTGAGGTGGAATGTGTGTAGCGCTTCCCTTTGATTGCTCTGATTTGCTTGTAAATAAAGAGATTGCAGAATTAACCAATACTCTCTTTTATATAATGCAAAGTGAAAAAATGTTCATCAAGCAAAGTCAAGGAATTCTGATTCGTAATGTGACTTTGAAGCAAGAAAAACTGTAAGTTGAATGAAGGAGGGGAAATTGAAGCAACCAGCATGAATGATGTGTGAGTGAACTTCTTTCTTTATTCGTGGTCTACATTGAGAACACTTAGTTTCATCCCCCACATAAAATACACATGAAAAAAACAGGCAAAACTTTGATCACACCATTATGGCTGCCATTTAGACCTTTTTTTTTAATCAATCCTGTGGATATCTTTGAGTTGCAGTGCACCTCATTATCTATTATTGAACTTTAACCTCTGCATTAGGACTCTCTTCAGGCCATGCAGATAGTGGATACGTCATATAATAGTCATTTTGGTTCTCTTTTCTAGCCTTAAATTGGCCTTCCTCAAGCTTCTAGCCTCCCATTTTCCACAGAATTGACAACTTGCTAGGAATTTTACTGGTGTTGGACCAGTATCTTGGCAGGAACCAGATTGGGGAAATCAATCAGGATGGTCTGCAAAATGTACTACTCTGGACTGATAGAATCCCAAGGAAAAACATAGTGTTCTAGAGGTCTAGACACATACATAAGCACATACATACTTTCCAAATTACAAACCAAATTATGAGGTCCCACCTTCCACACATACACACAAAATCTAGTCACCAACCTCCTTTTCTTTTTCTCCACGTCTTCCGTAGACACAAACGTAGGCCGTCTACAAACACTTCTTTCCGTCTGATATTTCAAGTTTTTCTGTTTCATGGCTGAAAAATGCCCACAGAAACATCTCTCAAAACACTGAATTTGTGGCTGAAGAATGAAAACAAAGTCTGCCTAGGATCCTAGCTGGGTTCTAAGAAGGTGAAACACTAGGCAGAACAAAGCTCGCCCTTATCTAGACTAGATAATGCAAGAAGAGCTGTTACTACCTTTTTTTAACTACTGACATCAAGCTGCCAAAGAGCCCCTTTTTTGTTCTCCAGCTTTTCTTGGAACGCTTATACGTTACGTGTTTTGTAGGCATCCTTCTGCCTACAAAATATCAAATGTGCTTCTGGCCCCAAAGGTTGTTTACTGTTATCTAAGGCATGTTAAACCCCCTTTTGCCTACAGATCTGACCTACCAAGTTTCCAATTTGGTTTTTAATTGAAAACTGGTGCAAATAAAAATCAAGCAGAAAGTCAAGGTGACCTAGGCTTACCTGCTTATCTCAAAACTCCTTACTATATTCAAAAATCTCTTTTATTAACCAAGACATCAAAGGGTCCAAGTTGACTTATTCTCTTTCTTATACAACCCTGATTCCAAATTATATTAATGTTTTAAAGATCAAAGATATTTGCCAAGCAAGGCCACTCAAGCAGAGACCCACAGAACTCCTTTGTTTAAGAGGACTTTGACTACAGACTCGGATGATACTATCCGTGAAATTAGGCCTAGAAAATGATAAAAAACAGTCGAACCTAATTAATAGAGATGTATGATTTACCAGCAATTCACACTGAGGTAACAGATCCTAGACAGATTTTTTTTTGGATTTTAAATAACAGCTTTATCTACCTTAATCAGCTGTATTTAAGCCAGGTGCATAGTTGTTCAATCACAGCACCTTTGTGAAGACCATTTGATTTGAGGACAAATTTCCTTCTATCACTAGGTAATCCTACTCAATCGTATGACTAAAGTGGGCACAATTTGAGCATTTCTTGGGGGTAATGAGTAAGGGTAAGGATCTCTGGTGGCAGTGTTTGAATGTAGTATTGCAGGCTAATTTTGCCAAAAGCCTGGAGTTTGATCCTGACAGGATTCAAGGTTGACTCAGCTTTCCATCCTTCGGAGGTCAGTAAAATGAGAACCCAAATTGTTAGGGGCAATATGCAAATAATGCTGACTTTGTGAACCACCCATTGCGTAAAGCACTATGGTGCGGTGTATAAGCCTAACTGCTGTTGCTAACAGAGCAATTTATACATTGCTTGTTTGAAGTTTAGGACAGCCACTGCCATAATACCTGCATAAAACAAGGGAGTTTGGAGGGGTTTTTTTGTGATGTGTAATAAGGATATTAGGTATCCATGAAATGGGCATTGGGGAAACAGTTTAAGAACCATGGTAACTTAATTATATCCAAGTTTATTAATACAAAATCTTGCCTCCTTGATTTCTAATCGGATGGACCTTTCTTCCTAATAGACAATATTAGGCTAAAGGAACCAAATATTATGGCCAAGGCAGATCTTATCTGGTGCTATTTCCAAACAACTCAGCTGATACAAGAGGGAAAACACACCTTTAAAATCAATCTCATAATTCTGTGTCCCAGCCGAGAACTTGAGGGTCGTAAATGCTTCAGACTGGTAGGCTTTCTCCAAGTCAAAGCTGGTCACAGTAGCAGCAGTATGATCATCATCCTGATACCACAGAACCAAACAAAAGCATTTGCACATCACTCCAGAAAAATCTAGGTTCTTTGAATGTTGTTTTAAAAAAAGGACTTTCTTAAGAATTAGATTATCTATTTCTAGATTGTTTAAAGCTGCTTCAGATTTATGTTGGAAATGCTGAAAACATGAAGGGTCATTTTATCCTACTTGATGGAGTTGTAAAAAAAATGGCAGAATATTTGGAGTTCAAACAACTTTATCAACTTTATTAATATAAACACTTTTCCGGTTCCACTGAAACCGGGAGAAAAAAATTCTGTGACTAATGGATAGACAATTTGAGAAGTGTTACGAAAGATTGTTTTTGTATAGGGTAACTGCTGTGAGATTGTATGCACAAAGATTGAAATACTCTGGAATACCCACAGTAGCAATAGCAATAGCACTGTATTTATATACCGCCTATCAGGGCTTACAACCCTAAGCGGTTTACAATGTCAGCATATTGCCCCCAACAATCTGGGTACTCATTTTACCGACCTCAGAAGGATGGAAGG
>JANHJO010007197.1:419762-436133 GCA_032468235.1 Pseudoxyrhopus heterurus | reverse complement strand
TAATACACACACTGCTTATGATTTTCAATGTTTAACAATCATTTTCTAAGTTCAACAAACCTTATGATTTTAACTTTATTTCTTTATAAAAAGCAAACATATATTTCTACTTCTCACACTCTCGACATATTCCCACTTTTAGAAATAACGGAGGACCCAAAAAGAGCTTTTGTCTGTATGGATTATTTTTTATCAATATTCAAAATTAAAACTGATGCATTTATTTATTTATTTTATTATTTGTTTATTTATTTTGTCAAAAACATATATAGATAGATAAAGTGGAAAACATAAAACATGAACAAAGAATTACATCTAAGTAATTAAAGGAAACAGTAGGACAGGGACTGTAGGCACGCTGGTGCACTTATGCATTCATAGAATATTTATTGACTGATACCAATAGCACTTAAATTTACAGTATATACCACTTCACAGTGCTTTACAGCCCCCTAAGTGGTTTACAGAGTTAGCATATTGCCTCCCAACGATCTGGGTCCTCATGTAAAAAATAACAATATTAAACACATCGGATATTAGCATATTTTTCATGAAAAAAAATCTGTATTTTTTAGCAAAAAAATGAGAAAAGTGAACATGTTTCTAAAATGCAAATATATTCAATATACGACAAATATTTTTGATTTTTGCAGACCCCTGAGGGTCATGGGAGTCCCCAGGGGTCCTTGGGCCATGTTTTAAGAAACACTGGCTTAGAATGTGAACTGTCACAATTACCCACATTCAATATCAAACTGTATGCACTAAAAAGAGTATTACAGAATATATATTAGAAAAAAAACTGGGGGGAAATTAATATGGCATTTCTACAGCTTCTCTCAACAGCAACAAAGTCACAGAAGTGCATAGACTATGGAGGCCACATTTACAATGCTTTCACAAACATAATATTTGCAAGATTTTCACAGGATGATAGACTTATTCTTTGAAATTGTTTAGATACAGTTTATCCATTAGAATAATAATAATAATAAAAAAAATCTAATCCAAGCATTCTCTGATAAACAGACCCAATCCATGGTGGGAAGCTTGAGATCAGGATGTGGCTGTATGACATGTGATGTGCTCTAAAAATATTTGGGCGTTTTTTACTTGGAAGCCAGTCTTTAATTCTTGGTCGGTGACTTGAGGATGTTTGCTTTGAAAAGAATTTAATCACATAATTGAAGAATGTGAAGAATGCCATACAAGCTCACTCACAATGCACGTGCTCGTTTAATCACCTGCAGTATTATACGACATTTATTAATGGTTGCAATGAAGCTGCCAATTCCAAACCGAGTTCTCCACCTCACAATCAGAGGTTGAAGGAAGGCTAAACCTCAGGCAAAAACAATCTCTTTCCTGTCAAAACGTGGTTTTTCCAGCTGTTAGGAAATGCGGAAGTTTTGGGGTTCCTTGGCATTTTTCCTGGGCTGTCTGACAGCTAGATTAATGCTTGAGGACAATATACCATGATGATACACAGCTATTCTGTGAGACTAAGAAAAATGGTGGAAGATAAAGCTGCTTGTGACATAAAACCTCCTCTGGGCCACATGCCCTGTCCCATAAGTCCTGTGAAGGATTTATCCCATCACCAGGATTGCCCTCAGCTGCCAATCTAGATGCCGTATTTGGAGGAAACACCATTTCACCATGCAGCTTTTATAGCTGAAAAGTACAAGATATCTGTTCAAAAAGTGACTTAAAGTTTTAAAGAGTTTAAAAATAAAGTAAAAAAGAAATAAAAATATACATTCATGTTAGTCTAGAATTAAGAAATTGTTAAGGGCTACCTATACAGGTGGGACGTGGTGGCTCAGTGGCTAAGACGCTGAGCTTGTCGATCAGAAAGGTCGGCAGTTCAGCGGTTCGAATCCCTAGCGCCATGTAAGGGCGTGAGCTCCCGTCACTTGTCCCAGCTTCTGCCAACCTAGCAGTTCGAAAGCACATAAAAATGCAAGTAGAAAAATAGGGTCCACCTTTGGTGGGAAGGTAACAGCGTTCCATGCACCTTCGGCGTTTAGTCATGCCATCCACATGACCACAGAGATGTCTTCGGACAACGCTGGCTCTTCGGCTTTGAAATGGAGATGAGCACCGCCCCCTAGAGTCAAGAATGACTAGCACATATGTGTGAGGGGAACCTTTACCTTATTGGAGAACTTGTTTTCTGGATTCATCTTCAGCCATGTGTTTATAAACAAACCAGTTACTCAATCCAGGTGTTGGTTTGATTGCTCATACTTACTAGGGTGGAACTGATTATCATGTGCCACCATGCCCCATTAGGGCGGGGGGGGGTTGGACTAGATGACCTACAAGATCCCTTCCAACTCTGTTAATCTGTAATCAGCTTTCAATATGATCCAAACAAACATTGGCTCAGACCAAACTCCATCTCAATTGCAGGAACTCAGTAAGTCAAATAACCAATTTCACCTTGACGCTCAAGTCCACCTACTCCATGGATTACAAGAGACATAAACATTTTTTTTCTCCTGTCTGGTGCACAAATAAAATCTAATATTATATAGGTAAGACATTTCTGTTCCTTGCAATTATCAGAAGAACAGTCATTCTCAATTGGAATTGGAACCCCTGTGGATTTCTACCCACAAAAGTCTTCCAAGATAAAACATACTTTAAACAATATGCTTGTAGCTCTCCAGGTGAGAGCTGGACATGTCTCCTTAGCATGTCTTCAAAAGAGTTAACTCTTGGGTTTGGTGTAGCTCAGCTGGCCTCAGTTTCCCTTTGGTGACAGGACAAACACAGGTAAGAGGAAATTTACCCAAATATTATCTAGTTTGTACGGCCAGTCTCTATTCTGCTAAAGCTCTTGTGAGACTTGCAGTGTTGCCTGCTATTCAGCTTCTGAACATACCTTGATTTCTCATCTAGGAGATGCGGGAAGTTTTAACTCAAAATATATATTTATTCTATATACTGTCTTCAACTTTCCTTAAAACATTAACAGGATCTACAATGGTCTGAGAATTAGTGGCTCCGCTACATAATTGACAGTCAAGCTGAAATTATCTTAAGTAAAAATAGCAAATTGGGGAATATTTTTTTTACTCAAGCTTCCTCAAACCTGGCAAATAGGTGACCTACAGCTCATCCACATATCAAAGGAGAAGGTCTGTAAGCACAAATAGGGTGAATTGAAATGGTCTCTCAACAGAACTGGAGAGATTCAACCTGGAAATAAGGAGAAATTTTCTGACAGTGAGAACAATCAACCCATGGAACAGAAGTTGCCTTTAGAAGTTGTGGGAGCTTCATCCCTGGAAATTTTCAAGAAGAGACTGAACTGCAATCTGTCAGAAATGGTGTAGGGTCTCCTGCTTGGGCAGGGAATTGGACTAGATGACCTACAAGGTCCCTTCCAACTCTGTTAATCTGATTATGCTTTATACCATATTCACGTTATGCTTCTATGATTTTATCATAGTGATGATTTGTTAATTATTGCAATGTATATATGTTATATGAAATTATAGGTGGATGCTGCTTAGTGCCTGCGGACTAGAGACTGAAGTGTCATGAAAACTTCTGTAATCATTAAAAATAAATATATCACTTCTTGTATGTATAGGGAAGGATAACAGAAGTAGAAGCTCTGCCTTTTTTCTGGGAGAAAAAAGATAGAGACTGATAAATAGGGAATGTAATGCCTATCGCTTCAGGTAATGATTCATATTATGAATGAGACATCTGTGGTTTTCAGCAGCAAAAAAACATTTAATTGTGTATCACTATTTTTAAGTAAGTAGTGACCATTTATATACCACCATTTATATAAGTAAGTAGTGACCAGGCTATTCGAAATGCAAAATTAACTGGCACACATCTGGACATCATTTGGTTTTAGGCCAAAGCCTCTTTATTTTCCAAGGCTTTTTAATTATTTGGTGCTGTCTTCTCTGATTTGATACCTTCCCTCTTGGTTCACCCATTAAATACCACCTTCCCCAAATAGGAGTACTGTATTGCTTTTTATATCACTTCAGAATTCTTTTTGTTTTTGTTTCTTTTCTATCTGCTGTTTTGTACTGTTGTGTTTTAATATTATTGTTTTCATCGTCTAAATTTTGTAATTTTTGTAAGTTTCTCTGGATATACAAGGTATAAATAAATCAAAGATCTGCGTGTTTGTGTATTGATTCTGCTTAGCTGAGAGATTTGTATAATAAAACTTATTTTTAAAAATGCTATATGAAAATCTACCAGGAATGGCTAAATGTTATTAACGTTACAATCCAATCGTCAGCTTTTTTTTGTCATGCCAAAATCATGGTTGGATTTCCATCTGAATAACCACCCATATAGAAAAAAATTATAATTAGGAGAAAAAAAAACCCTTTCTTAGTAGAAAATGTGTCTGTGTTTTTCTTCTCATGACCTCCTGACATTTATGAGAAATCCAGAAGAGCCAGTAAATGCAAGGCAGGGATTTTTTAAAAATTGATTAACGGTGAATCCCAAATGCATTTTGCTAGGTACATTTTATTGTTATTCATGAAATTATGCTCTCAGCATCTTTAGAAAACATTAAGCATTTCATTTGATTTTCAATACGTGCAGATCTGTTCCTTCTTGTTGTGGTTTGCAAGGGTTCCTTTCTCAATGGGACTTCCCAAAGAAGCCCTGTGCTCGGTTAAACAGGGCCAAGGACATACAGTGGTGGCATGAGAAATAATGCTGATTGCTGAGAATTATCCCTAAAAATGGTATTGTGGTTCCTCTGAGGCCTACTTGGTTGGATAGAACCATCCTCAGAATCACACACGCTGACTTTGGCACAAATGTCAACTCATGTACATTTGAGCGTAAGTACCGTACTTCTTTTCAACTCAGACATTCTTTCCTCTATTTGATTGTATTCTTTACAACCGTTTTTTTTCTATTTAAGCACATTACACAATACCCTTTTCCCATGCCTTTTTTTTGCGGGGAGGCAGTATTCTTTCCAATTCACATCCTCTTTCATTTCATGACTTCTCCATTCACTCTTTTCTTACACCTTCTATTAGCATAATTCCACAGGCTGCTGTGGCCGTCTGCAGTGAATTTTGTTTTGTTCTTTTCCCGCAAGTCTGATTTCTATTATTATGTTGGGAAACATTTCTTCATATAGGACTTGTACTACTTCTGCAGTTGTTCTACTTTCATGCAACTTCTCTTTTATTCCCCTTATCTATTCTTTTCACTGCCAAATAATGATCTGTTCCACATTAGGGGCCTCCAATCCTTAGATTCTTCACTAATTTCTTGCAAAAATTTTCACTAAAAACAATCATGCATTTTACATTAACCCTAAGACTCGTATTTAACCATATGTTACAAATAAATCAACCTCTTACCACACAGTTACTATTCACATTCATTCTAGGTTTCTGAATGAGCCAATGGCTCATATACTTTCATCTCATTTCCTTGGTGGCGAAGCGGATTAAGAACGCTGTACTTTGTAATTAAATATTCAGCTCCCACTTGCCTGCAATTTAGCAGTTCGAATCCCACCAGGCTCAAGGTCAATTCAGCCTTCCATCCTTCTGAGGTAGGTAAAAAGAGAACCCAGATTGTTGGGGGCAAAAGGCTGACATTGTAAACCGCTTAAAGAGGATTGCAAGTCCTGATAGGCGGTATATAAATACAGTGCTATTGCTATTCACCCGATCATATCCTCTAACAAAATATTTTTTCTTCTGAATTACAACACAATGCACAGATATAATACAAATATATATAGCACAGCTTTTATTAAAACTCATTCTTGGTGATTTCATTGTCAATTTTCCCTGCAGCATAACATGTATGTGATGTCCCCCTCAGATGCTTCCCCAGATGCCTCTCCAGATGTGTCGGTCCCTGGTACATCAGGAGGGGAGGTGGCTGAAGACTCCGAGGTGGAGGCTCGAATCCAAGCAAGATGGAGTGGCCGTAGGGAGAGCGAATGAACAGCTGGACGAGACTGGGATAGTTAAGCCACATAGCTGCAACAGGACAGCCCTGAGGCTTCGGGTGGGGGGAGCATCCAGCTGCAGCCAGTCAGCAGTGAGGAAGAGGAACTGCCTTCTCCACCTAATCCAAGACCACTTAAGGTGGGGAAGAGACAGGAGCAGCAGAGGTCAGTTCAACTACACATGAGGTGGCAGCCTCGTCCCCCCTCCCACCTTAATGGACTGCACCAGAAACTGGCTATTTAGCACAGCAGAAGGAGGGGAATAACATTGGGAACAATGTGTCGTTTTCTGGCTGTATGTGCTCCTGTGCTCTTGACTCTTGACTTGGAATTTGCATCATGTTTTGTGGACTCTGGACTTGTCCCTCCCCGTGGATGTCCTTTGACTTTGTGGACTTGGCTCTGATTCTTGGACTTACTCTTTGTCTTCTTGCCTTGGCTTTGTGGACTTGTCTTGGTTTCACGGACTGGCTTTGACACAGTGGACTTGCCTTGCCTTGAACTCCTTGAGGGCGTTCTGTTTGTTGGCGAAGAAAATTTCTGAGGAATATCAATTCAGAGTTGGGATCTCCAGTTAAGAGTCCTAACTTCTCAGTGGGTGTATGTGTGTGAGAGAGCGGGATAGCACAAAGTAATTGTCATCAACCTATGAGCCCTATATTTATATGGATTTAAAACCATCTTAGATGATACCAGTTCCTACTTTGAATCAACATTTTAGCCATTCTTCCATTCATAATTATACCTATAGCTTCATTTCCATACTTGTATTGCTCAACTGAACAAAACTCCGGGTTATAGATGGAGAGTACTTTAAGACATGATAAATCAAATACCTGGGCTTCACATTCTTTAATTATAAGGAAATGTCTTCTTGGTCCAGATTTTATACATCTATTATCATGGCTAAAATAAGCTCTTCAAAAGTTGCCACAAAATTTGTAAATCTTAATATGACAAAAGTAAGATATTATCTAATGCCTATGTCGCAATAACATTAATTTATTATGATTAATTGATTATGTTAATTGATTAATTGATTTATTATGAAAAGGGCCTTGGTGACGCAGCAGATAGAGAAGCTTGTAATTAGCTCCCAGCTGCCTGGAATTTAGCAAGTTCAAATCCCACCAGGCTCAAGTGCGAGTCAGCCATCCATCCTTCCGAGGTAGGTAAAATGAGAACCCAGATTGTTGGGGGGCACTATGCTGACATTGTAAATCACTTAGAGAGGGTTGCAAGCCCTGATAGGCGGTATATAAATACAGTGCTATTGCTATTGCTATGTACCACTAGGTTGGTGTCAGTTCTTAGCACCCACATAGATAGATTTTCTCCATGATGATCTGTCCCTAACCTGGCTCTTCAGCATTTCCAATGGCGTATTTCTATAACTCGGTCTATGTTGTTGTTGATTGTCCTCTTCTCTTTCTTTTCATCATTCCCATCTTCTTCAGACAGCTAGGTTTTTGCATAATGCATCCAAAGTTATAATTTGAGCTTGAATAATGCTCATTTCATCTAACTAATTTTAATGCGAATTAAATCAAACTTAGATTTTCTTCCATCTTCATCCTGCTTCTGTCTAATTTTTTTACTTTGCCAAAGAAGACCTTATCAGGCAGTGAATATTGCTGGAAGAAAATAGTCCTGTCCAAATGACACGGACAAGTCTGCTACCTTCAAAGAGACATTTCATGTAGACGTAGATCTTAATGACCAAAGAGGCCAATAACATGAAAAGGGATTTTATAAGGGCTTTGATTTGGCTGACAGTCAGCATTCCTAATAAAGTCTCACGGTATTATACAGAACAGAACATAGAAATAAATTTCAATTTTGTCTTCAGGCTGGCTATATTTTTAAATAGAGACATATGTGGAACATGAATGAAAAAGAGGGCAAGGAAAGAGAAACAGAGACATTAACTCTTTTCAATTTTTATACATATCTGTATAAAAGAAGGTAAGTTTTCAAGAGTAATTTTACACTACATCTCAGTTGAGCGTCCACAGGATTGCATGGAGACATAAATGCATGGTCATCATGCTACTCTTTTTGGACTAAACAATCCTATGTAAAACACAAAAATGGAGTAGGAAATGGTAAGCCAAATAAAGGTATGATGTAAGAAAAAGAAGAGGAAACAAAATTAAAGCTTGAGAAACTACTGGCATAAGACACTATATAATTCTTTATATCTTTTTCTCCTTACAGCCTCTCCTTCTTTCACCTTGCCCAAAACCATTTTGCTTTGCCTTTTCTACTTTAAACCTCTCTCTTTACATATCTATAACTTGTATTAAAAGTATTAAGGTAATTAAAAGATAAACAAGATATGAGGGGAAAGAAATGTTTCAATCCATAAACACCAATATAATGCTTCTAAAGGGCTATAGTTGTCTTTACTGTAACAGACTAATAGGGTCATTTCTCTGAAAAATGTTACAGTGGATTAAATGAATATCGTATTCATTTGCATGGCAAAAGTAAAATTGAATTGGCAGTGTCTCCATTTGTGTGTGTCTGTGTGTGTGTGTGTTCAAACATTTCAGTTTCCTTTTGCTTCCATCTGATGATTATACAGAGATTTTCAGCCTAAATCTGAATGTTTATGACCTCTCTACCTAACCCAGAGAATTCCAAGATTGGTGTCTGAATTATGTATAAGAGATAGGTAAAAAATGAGCTTTGAAAGGTCACCAAAATTAAACTCACAGCACTGGTGTGTGTGTATGCGCGCGCGCCTGCATGTGTTGTATAAACATATGCACCTAGATATATTTGTATTATATCTGGGTATATATTTGCCTTTGCCAATCCACATATGCAAATTCTACATAGAGTGGAATTTCTTATTAAAAAGAAATATACAGATATTTCTCCACTTACAACAGTGACTGTTCAAAGTTATAGTGGCACTGAAAAAAGTTACTTATGACCGTTTTTCACACTTATGACCCTTGCAGCATCCCCAAGGTCACATGATCAAAATTCAGATACTTGGCAATTGATTAATATTTATGATGTCCTGCGGTAATGTGTCACCTTTTGCAGCCTTCTGACAACCAAAGTCAATGGAGAAGCCAGATCCATTTAACAACTGTGGCAAGAAAGGTCGTAAAATGGGACAAAACTTATTTAACAACTGTCTTACTTAGCAACAGAAATTTTGTAGTCGTAAGACAAGGGCTACCTGTACATTAAGAGAAAGAGCTTAGTGCACATCTGAAATGATACAGGTCAATGGCTGAGTGCATACATCATGCTAAGCTGTAATGTTTGGTTCTGGCTTACAACAAACAAATTTTATTATGGTCAATGACCACAAAATGTGAGCCCATTCATCTTAGTTTATAAACCAGGCTTTATGTACAAACCAGATTATTATATACCGCAAAATGAATTAGAGTGAAAATCAACTACCACTAAACACGGTGCATAAACTAAGACATTCCTAAAATGTGGATTTTTCTGTTATCCAAGCAGCACTATCCATATGGAAGAAATGTATGGGAACCACCAGTTTGCAGAACTACAAAATTATTTAGGGGAACCTTCCAAACTGCTGATGGAGCATACTTTGTAGGATGGAATGCTTCTTACTAATAACAATATTTGCTGATTTAATCCCCAACCACAAGTAAGTCTTTAAGACGGTCATCCTGCATTCAAGAATTCCCCTTAGTTACTACATATCTGATGCTCATTACAAAGGCTCTATATTTTTGTCTGGTGCAAAAAAAAGCTCTTTTAATGTTCCATAGTTGAAGGAAGTTTATGTCACATTTAGATTAGAATTCAATTTAATTAATGACATTTTCTGCATTTTGAACTCAACATATCTTCTATTTCTTATTGTAGAGCTTACTGTTTATTAAAATTGTTTTTACATCAGTTCTGACCAATATGTTTTCCGTATTATGGTCCTCAAAATATCAGCATGGAATTTCAGGAGATATGATTATTTTCATGGTCCAACCAGCAGGTGTAAAGTAGTGTTTGTTTCACTAGATGTTCTTCAAATCACTTTACACAGCTATGTTTTTAAGGATAGAGGCTCATTTCCATTTGCCATAGATGCATATAGAACCTATGTGAGATTAATCAGCATCGTATAGGTAAAACATGATGTTGAAGAGTATGTAAATCTGTTACAGCAAAAAGTAGTTGTCAACATCACCAGATAACTGCAAACTTTATTCTACATCAGGGGTATCAAACCCAAGGCCCAGGGACCAGATCCAGCCTGCGGGGTCCTTAGATCTGGCCCGTGGAGCTGCCCTGGAAACAGCGAAGAAGCAGCCCACACTGTCTCTGCCAGCAAAAGCGGAGCTCGGGAGGGCTGTGTCACAACCGAAATGGAGCTTGGGAGCCCATTTTCGCTGGCAGAGCACTCGGGCCACCACAGGCGCCCCCAACACGAGTGACATCATGCTGGCCACGTCCACCCTGGCCATGCCCAACTTGACCCCTGAGGTTAAACGCAACCCTGATATGGCCCTCAATGAAATCGAGTTTGACATCCCTAGTATAGAACATAGAATAATATTGTTGGAAGGCACCTTGAAAGTCTTCCAGTCCAATCTCTTGCTCAGGAGACCCCATACCATTTCAGACAAATGGTTGTCCAGTTTCTTCTTGAAAACCTCCCGTGACCCTAACCCTAACCCTAACCCAAAACTTCTGAAGGCAATCCGTTGCTTCTTGTCCTGCCTTCAGATGTATGAACCCTGTGTACAGAAAGTCTAGTTGGAACAAAATAAACAAACAAAAATGATATTAAATGAAGCAAAAATGATCTTTATGAATGAAGATTGGAGAGACTCTTCCCTCATGAGCTTTCCCAATGTAGATAACCAAAATAAAAAGTTTAGCTTTAATTGACCATAATTCTCTACAATTGGTTTTTATGCAGCTACAGGCTTATAGGTCTGCAGTTGTATTTTTCTGTTAGTTCATTCAAGCATGAAATTTGATGACCATGCTAAGAATATGTCAATTATTTAAACCTAGAGAATATATGCCCTTAGAGGAGGCTAGAGATTCAGGGCTGTGTAATGCTACTTCCTTATCTCTCTCCATCCTTTCACAGTAAAATACAAAATCAACATGTTAGAATAACAATTAGAGTCTTGGCACCCCTCCCCTTCCAAATATCAAAGCTGCTGTATTACATTTCAAAGAATGTTTTGTAGTGTCTTCCCACTTTGAATGATACTCGACTTTCCCTTCTTTTTATTATTCTGCATCCTTATCAGTTGTAAAGCAATTATTTCTGCATTTCAGATCTTCTGTGAATATACACACATGCGGAAACTATCTTTGATTAACTTTCCATAAAGGGCTTATGAAACTCTGAAGGTCTTGCTTTTTGGTAGAAGAGTCAGTGTAATTTGCTAGTTTAAGAATTAAAGTGATGGTTGGGTCTTCTCTGCTGTTGACTCTTTTGATGAGGGAGTGAGTTTTGCATCACAACTCCCATAATTCCCAGCTTTGTGTTTACCCTGGAAATAAACGTCTCTGAGCCACTTGATGATAACCCCGTCAGGGACTGGAGTTTAGGCTATGTGAGCCCCATCCCTCCACCCAAGTGGACAGAGGCCTAACAGAGTTTTCTACCGAGTTCAACTTGTAGATAAAGCCCCATAGAAGTTTTGGGGCCTTATCAGAGCTGAATTTACCCTCTCCTCAATGTTAATTTACTGGAAGCATAGTTTTAGTGGGTCCCTGAAAGCACCCTAATCAGCTGGATCCAGGCCAGGCAATTATTAATGCCTATTCTTTCTGGTCTGGTCTGACACTCCATCTCCAGGAGAACTGTGGTTTCAGTTGCTGTGATTTGTACCTCACACCGTCTGCCGGGACTCTTTGTATAAATGGGGCATAGTATCCTCCCCTCAGTGTGACTGCGGGTCCCACGTCAAACTGTAGATCACATTGTAACTGGCTGTAAGCTGAAGGCATATACTGGGCCAGTATCTGATTTTTTTTTTAATATAAATGATGCTTCAATGGTTAGATAGCCTAGACCAGGAGTGTTAAACTTGCGGCCCGCGGGCCGGAAGCATCACACACTGGCCACGCCCAGCCCCATTTTAGCGAAGGGGAAAAAAGTTGTGCTATGTCACATGACGACAACGTGACACTGCAAATTTGACACCCCTGGCCTAGACATTAGTATTTGAACATAGATCTTTTTAACGTTTATATTTTGTTTTACTAATTTAGGTGAAATGTTAATATATATTTCTAGTGCATGTATGATATGCCATGAGCTAAATAAATAAATCAGGAAACCAAGTAGCACACAAGGTGAACCAATCAAACAATCAGTTATTGATCAGAATACCATCATGCCTTTCTGTGCGACTATTGGGTGATCCATCTGACATTAACTTATGTGGACTGGAATCGTATACTAATATTGCATGGGGCTGCCTCTTTCCATCTCCAATCTCCAAGATCCCTTCCAACTCTATTCTGATTCTATAGAATTGTACCTGTTTATGTGCACATATTTTCTCACATAGAGGACAGCTGTTTCCAGGCTTTAATACTAATGCTGTGTTCAGATCTCATTTATAATGCATCTGTTTCCACTCATGACAAATTAGCATATCATGCTTCAACCCCTGACCACACAGATCACAGAAATACCAAGTAGTGGCAGGGAATAGTTTAACTTCAAACTGCAAATTAATATCATACTGAATTGTAAAAGCTAAAAAATAAGCAAGCAGACAAAACAAATCCTGACTGAAATTTCAAGGACAGAGAACAAGAATTAAATAAAATCTAAAGATGATTGTGTGCAAGATAGAAAAAAACGTATCTTATTAAAATGTAAATATTATTCAGACAAGAGCATTGATTTGAACCTGGGCTACAGAATGAAAAAGTTAAGAAGTCCAGGCATCTGCAATTAGGCTCCATATTTCAAAAATAATTCATCTAAAAAAACCACATTAATTCAATAACCAATAATAATGCAAATGATTAAAATAGTTTTTTCTTGAGAACAAATCAATCTGGTCAGCGACTAACAGCCACTGTTGACCACTAAGTAATTTTGTGATAGGAGTGAAAAGAAATATTAGCCACCTCTGCACAGATTCAAAATCAAGAATGGCAAACAAAGCCAATGGGTCATAGTCACATGTGTTGCCCAAATAAGGCAGGAGTCAAGATTCTGGAGAAAGAAATCAGGTAAAAGGAAAAGGAATATAAGCTGCAGAATTCTTTCTTAGGTTGAGAAGCAGGTTCTAAAACTAACAATGTTAATTTGTGGTACGTACAGGTTGGTCTTGACTTTACTGACCAAAAACACTGGCAAACTGATGCTGCGATCTAGATAAGATCCTTGAAGCAAGTGCTTAATCTTAAAATGGAACAAAATTGCCATTGCCCATAAGCAGGTCCTACAAATGAACATTTTTAGCATAATGTCAGTTCCATGTCCAGGACCAAAATTCTGGAATTTTACCATCATCCTGAAATCAGGAGGTGAATTCCTTGCAGAACTTCACAGACTTCTAAGATGGCAAAATTTGAGATAGCTTTCTAGAGAGGGTAGAATTGACCACAATGTAAAGATTTTGTCTTGATTGACCATGCTGGCTAGGTTTCCTTTGAGAGGAAGGCATAGAGTGGAAAAGTGGTGAAGAATTTAAAGTGCACGATTCAAATTTCTGAGGACTCTAGAGCCAGCCTTATGAGGTAGACCAGGCAGGAAACATTAGCAGATGAGCTAATTCTACTTTATTGTAAAGCTACATTGAGAATGAAAGTACGTCTTTCCATCCCTTCCTGCCCAAAGTCTCATTTTCATCCTTCAAAACTAGAGAGGGTCTCTTCTGGGCCTCTTGCTTGGTCCACATTCCTGCTGTGGGCTTAGTTGCCTTTTATCTGATTATTACCTTGGTTGCATCTCTTTGCTATATCTCCCAAGGTCATTCCCACATACCATCACATCTAACTTGAGATTTTTCCTCAACACAAAGCATTTTACATTGTAGGTATAAATCTTATTCATTCCCTACATTGTAGTACAGGAGCCAGAAACATCTGTCCCTCTGATGGTGTGGAAAGCAATGTTTCTCCAGGTTTCTGTGGCTCACAGAGTTTTAGTTATACCAAAATTTGTCAATTTGATTCCCTCATTACACAAGCTTCCAGTATGCTTTCAGGTGCAATTCAAGGTCCTGGTTATCACCTTTTAAGCTGCAGATGTCACAGGGCTAGGTGGCTTGCAGAACCATCTATTTCCAAGAGTCTCTTCCAATTCTACCAGATCCAACAGGGTCAGCATATTCAAGGTCTACTCTATCAAATAGTATCATCTTGTGGGACTTAAGAGATACACCTTCCCATTCACCATCTCCCCCATTAAAGATTTGGACAGGTCAATCCTATTGGCTTTCTTCCCAGATATTAGGACCAGGTGACTACAGGAGCTGAATATACATGCATTTGTGTTATGAATTTCTTATGTGATGCCTTGCTTTTTGTATTGATTTATTTTGTATTGGTTTATTGTTAACTTCATTTTTGTGGGTCTTGTTTATATTTTGCTTCTTGACTTGCTAGCTGAACCGAGTTGTGTCTTTAATATAGATAGCCTTACAAATCTTCTGAATAAACGAACAGATTTAAACAATTGTACAATAACCAAGTTTGAACTTATACTTTGCATGACCACTGTTCTCAATAGTATAATGTCTAAATTGGCATTCAAGATTTATTACTAAAGTAAAGAATGCTACACTTTTGACCTAGCACCATGTAATGTTGGCAACACTTAAGTAAGAAATTATGGATAAAGACAGCAAGGAATAAATGTTGGGTCTTAAAGCATGCTTGAAGTAAATTGCCTGTGCAAGCATTGGTGTTTCATGTGCTATCTTTGCGCAGGCTGAGCATCACTCTCATTAACCTACAAAGAGCTGACAATGCAGGTTTTAATCCAGCTGGACACAAGTGTGAAAAATGCAATGGCCGTGGTCCATGTATATTTGTGAATAATCCATCATCACCTATAATGTGTACCTAGATGAAATCTGCATCTCTTCCAAATATAAGAAGTGAAAGTGTCCAGCTAGTTTAGTCAGGTCTGGGTGTACATGGTAATGTGATGCACAACTGAATTTTCATCAGTTCTATGTCCAGAACTGAACAACATGCTGACAATATAAACCCTGCCTCCAGGAATAATTTTTAAACCAACTGGAGAAGAAAGGCATGGTGTTCACAAAACTGCAGGGCTCCCTCCACTCTTTCTAACATCTGTTCTCACAATGACTTCCTGGAGTTTTTTTTTTTAAAAAAGAATTGCTTCTTTCTAGAAGAAAAGATACCAGCTTGGTCTGGGCAGGCGAAGGTTCTCCTCCACCCCACATGTCCTCTGAGCGTAATGGTTTTATAATTTGTATTTATATTTTCTCCTCGCCAGTAATTCAGTTGCAGAGGCTATATGCATAAGGCTAATAAAATTATCACACCGAGTGTATTTAAAGGCCTTTCAAACGAGCCATTATCATACTGTATAAACTTCTGTCAAAATAAATGGGTAGTGATGATGAACTGTGCCTCGCTTCTGGCTCGAGGGTGGGCTGAGGGTGGGAGAGAGAGAGAGAGAGAGAAAAGGAAAGCAACAGCAGCAGACTTTTCTCATTTTACCAAAGGCAGAGCTGATGAAATGCCTCTCTGTACCTGCCCATGAAAGGCTTCTAGTCCAAATATCATTCCATTCGTTTTCATTACTGAGATGGCTGGGCCTACGAGACCAATTGTACCAATTGAAATGCAGCAGTAAATCCAATTAGACAGGAAAGCTAGATTCTGCTTCCCCTTTGCTAGGCAACCTTAAAGGTGGCCTAATAGAACTCAAAGCAGTTATTCCAGATTTACAACTGAGCTAAGCAGGGTCAGCATTTTGAAGAGTGACAGCCGTACACAATGCTTTGCATACAGGCTTGTTGCAATGATGCAGTGGAAAACCAGAACCAAGTCCATGGCCTGTCAGGCAGGGCTCATGCTCACTTCCTGTATAGTCCAGCATAAGGAAGTCCCATCTTACTGTTTCTGATGATGTGAATGCACAATGTCATCCTCAACCCACCCTGGCTTCTCTTTTCTTGCTCTGCATCGGAACTAGTTTATTCCAACCCAAGTTGTGTAGTCTGTCATCCTTCACTTCATTGTAGCCAAAGCTAATGCCAATGTATGTTCTGTGGTGGGTAAGTCCTTTGGACTCTAATCACTGCCCTCCACAGATCTTTTGTGGGATGCTAGATAGTGAAATGCAAACCTTTTGTTTCTTGGTTTGTCGTTTAATTAATCCACTAGTAGTTTAATTCAGGGGTCTCCAACCTTGGCAACTTTAAGACTTGTGGACT
>JANHJO010007197.1:392249-403470 GCA_032468235.1 Pseudoxyrhopus heterurus | reverse complement strand
CTCCATCCAGCCACCTCATTCTCTGTCGTCCCCTTCTTCTTTTGCCCTCAATTGCTCCCAGCATTAGGCTCTTCTCCGGGGAGTCCTTCCTTCTCATGAGGTGGCCAAAGTATTTCTCCTTAGTTCTATCCAAAACACAAATGAAAAGCAGAGTTGTTCAGTTGTGTTAGGATTGTAGATCTCATTATTTTTAACTCAACTCTATAATTTCATTTATGGGAGAGTCTATTAAAAGTATAGACATAATTTGTTTCTTTATTTAACTGTTAGATAAATCCTAGTCCTTCACACTTCAAGTGGTGCATTCATTCATTGTGTAATGGAAATCTATCCTTGCAGGACTTGGCAGTGGAGGAGAGGGGGGTTTACCCACAAATTTATCACTCTTCCAAAGCCTACAGGGTAGATCAGACCTGGCAACTGACTCCATAAGAACTTCAAAACTATACTTTATTGATATATACTTTAATAAAAGAATTTTGTAAATCTGATTGTGCCTGTCTTCCTTCCTCTTGCATCCCAGTGAGTCAGGGAGGAGCCATCCAGATTGTCTTCTTAATACTATTTCCTTTGCCAGGACTTCAGAATACATCTGTCTTTTTTCCCCCTAACCTAACAGTTTCTAAATATTTGCTTCAAGACTATCTCCCTAGCTCTCTACACAAAATAATTTAATGCTTATTCGGCATTCAACGTAGAAAATCTGGAAAATAAAGACAATATTAAAAACAGAAATACTTTAATATTGGAAAAACTACAGTGCCAGTTTCACTGGAAAACCTCATTGCTGATTTTCAGCAAGTCACACTATTAGTTTTCAATGGCAACTTCAGCAGGAGCTCCAGGGCCTTAGTGAGAGTTGGAGGTTACCTCTCTCTATTCTGCAGAAAAGAGATGTTGTTGCCTTAATAAGGGCCCAGGCAGAAGATCTTATTTGGTCAAGGAAAGCAAACCATTCTGGATGGTCCAGAATGATTCTTCGTTCACAGGAAAGCAAACTACCCCTTGTAATACCATCATTAATTCAGATTCACAGGATCACGCTGCTAAGTTATAAAGCCAACACGTTCTTGCTCTGTGTTGTAAGATCATAGTTGGTTTACCAGATCTCCTGCCGCTGCTCCTCACCTCCAGTGGGGGGTAACATATTTCCCCTAGCATAGGCGGCTTGTCCCAAGTATCTGCTGCCAACATAGTTACAATTCCGGATGAACTCCTTGGAACAGCTGTCACCAGAGCTCAAATGAATGACGTCAGCAGCTTCAGAGAGTAAGCCATGAACACTGTTGGTTTAGCTGTGCTCAGAGAGATCTATAGGTTTTTGTTCCTGTGTCACAACACCAATCCTGCAATCAAATTATTCAAGTTTGAAGGCCACAGTTGAATTGAATAGTCTGATTATAGTTGTATGTGTACAGGTATATGAGTACATGATTTTCACACAGCAGCACAGCATGAAAAGTTTTGCAGGGTATCTCTATTGACCTCTCAGCTTGCACGGTAATCTAGGATTGTAATAATGGGGAGATCTAGAGTCAACTTCATGGAGATTATGACAGGAATAACTCAGGTGACTCAGCTTCATGTTTCTCCAGCTATGGCACAAACAAGTCCCAAAAGTCATTTTTATATGACATGTCCTTATAACATTGACTTTTTGCCATCCCCAGTCCATAGTTGAGCTTAAAGTCACATATAATTATTCCAATTTTATTGTTATGTTTTTCCTTTTCTTTCTAACACAATTCATACCCTGGGCATGATCTTGCACACTTTATTGACAATGTGGCTAATGACACAGTTAGGGGCCCCGATTTTCCAGCTCTTATTGGCCAGTTTAACCAGTTGTGAACATGTATCTCCCTATCAGTCATAGGCAATTGCCTTCTATGGCCGTTTGGCCTGAGTTACAAGTCACCGGTTACCTGGCTTCTGCAAAAAGGCATCAGCCCATATAATGCCTCACTTGTGCTTTTCAGAGTGCATGGCCTCCTTAGTTATGTTCTTTATTCTTCCTCTGCACCTGCAACCTGTCAGCTGGACTCTTTTTGGACACACATATCCATCCACATTCAAAGCACACACACACACATACACACACACACACAACACACACACTTTCTCAGCCCTACGTGTCACTTGTTAAGGAGATCAGTCTTTTCTTGACAGCTGTAAATGCTCACTCAGTGGGAGACGAAACAAAGCTTTCATTAACTTATCCTGTATTAAAGCATAAGGAAAGCACCAGGCCCAGGACTTGTTATTGAGATGGAATAGGATTTGGTTGCTGGGGAAATATAGTAATTATTATATTTTTCTGCCAGCTCAGGAACTGGGAGATTTCAGCTGCCTTCCTGTGCCTAGAGGACTAATATTTATTCCATGAGAAAATCAAGACTGAATCTGTGAAATTGTCACAGATGATATATTAATCTTTAAAGTTATCTTAGAATGAAGTAGAATTCTCCTTGGGTGGGAGAATATGCACAATTTTCTGTTATGAAGAAATATTTCCTTACATAATAAACCAAAGAACAGGACCAGGAATGTAGCAAACACAATTACATTAATAACCAGATTTCTTCTGGGTTTTTTTTCTTTCTTTTTGCTACCTTAGACTAACGTGGCTCTCCTCCTACAATAATCTTGATAGACAATAGGGATAGAATCAAGTAACTGGGCTGTAGCAACTTTCCCATCCTACCAAACTGCAGCCTTATTCTGATTCTCTTTCAGTCCACTCAAACTAAACTCCTCTACTGACTTCCCTCAATTTTATTTCCAAGAAAGACATGTGAAAGATTGGGCTGGTAATTAGCACTGCAGAAGTCAATAGAGTTGCATGTCTTTCTTGAACAGTAGAGAATCACACATTAGAAATGGATCTTTTGAAAAGGGAATGTAAATCAAGTTACAGGAGCCCAGTTCTTTGAGGAATGCAATATGAGACCAGTAATATTTTCATGCAGGCCAAGCTGTTCCATTTGTTCAGCCACTTGTGGTTCTACATGAGTGATGATAACTTAGGAAAGTTCTTCACATTTCAGACTCACACGGTGACTATCAAGTTAATTCCATCCTTACTCTGGACTATTCCTCTGTTCTCAGTTGTGAGAGACACTCCCTACAGCAATTACTTTGAAAACTACTTTATTTTCTCTTAAGTTTATGTAATGTAAACAGTTACAGTTTCTGGTAAAAGATAGGTGAGATACACCTTTTTACATTCCTGGCAGACTCAAAGAAGCATTGTCTGTGTACACAAAGACAAGTGGGGTAGGCTTCAGCCATGTAAGTTGTGGCTGCTTTGAGGAAACTTGTTTTGTTTGCATTGACATGCTTTGCAAAACACATCTTTCAAATGATTTGCAGAGCCTAAATTCCACGGATTGGTAATATAAAGTAGTAGTACTATAGCATCGCTGGGTCTCCAAGCCACTGCTATGGCAATAAACAGTCTTTATGAGTGAGGTATAGCTGCAGAAATTATGTGAATTAGAGCACATGCAGATTGCCTCATCTTTTCCATTCCTTCATGTTTCTTGATTTTTCCTATCTTCTATTTAAGCCAAGGAAAGCTGAAGTAAGATCATAAGCAGTGTTGCACTTTCTCTGAAAAACTACTTTGCTTAACAACTGAGTTGAGGGTCCTAATTGCGGTTTTTAAATGAGGACTACCTGTAGTGTAAAACAAAGGAATAAAAACGATGATGTGATAAATGTAAGTTTTTGTGTGGTACTTTAGCGTTGTACATACTGTATATGATTCTTGTATTAGCGAAACATCACACAAAAATAATCATATCCTGATGCTTTGGACATGGAGTGATCCCACTAACATGAATAACAGTTTTCTGATCTTCCCTAAGTTTGTGTACAGTTTTCCGACTTCTTTATAGCCTTGTGAAGGGTCAGGTTTCAGATACAATAGAGGTGACCGGGAAGAAAGTGTACTTCTCATTTTTTCCCCATTGAATCTTTGTGAAAAGTAATTCCTGAATTATAGGTACAATTTTTACTAAATCAGAGCTGTGCCAATTCTGGCAAAATGATAGAAGATTTAACACAATCATGGGTTTCAAATTATGGGTCTTTTCTTTTGTTTTGCTACCACAGTGTGAAATACATACTATGGTTACAATTAACATTAGTCAGGGACATCTGAGCTGCAACTTGAGGCAAATATTAGAGAATAAGAATCAAAGTAGGAAACTAAGCTTATGGCCAACAACTAGAACACTGACTATTCTATCCTATATTAGAAACTCTCAACTCTTCAGAAAAAGTAGTTAGCTTCGAGATTAGCTATTGGTTACATGGGAGGAACTGTACTAAGAAAATAGTAAACCTTTTTTTGTACTGAAATTGTAACTTGTGGAATGATCATTCCACTTACAGTTGCTGTGTGAAGGAACCAAAACAATGCAAATATTATAAAAGTATGCTATAGTGGATTAAGAGGACTCCTAATTTTGAATAGGATACTGACTAGCTGTAGAAGTTTTTAAATATTTTCAATTTCACTTTCTTTTCCAATGAGAAGGAAAAGGGATTAGATTCAGAGGGGAAAGAAGTTGGATGTTTCTTGGTCCAGAATTAGATTTTGTCCGGAATGTTCTGCAGAATCCAAGCATCTAAATAGATGTTGTGTGGTTGGACCTAAGGATTCAAGGCAAAAATTTTAGAAAGCCTTGAAAGAACAGGAATGAGAAAAATAAAAGGGGAAGGGAATATTAATTTAAAATGATATTCAGTGCTGAGTCTTCAGACTAAGATAATTTTGTATCTGCTCCAGTCCTTTATGACTCTTCCTGTTTGCACAAACCTTAGAGCTCATTGAGTGGTGGTTTTGGAATTCAGATCTCAGCTTTCAGTAATATGTTGCAATTCATGTAGTCTCTCTAATCCTTGCTTTATTGCTTTTTTAATATTAAAATCTTCTTTTTGACTAAAAAAAGAAAGAAATGGTGATCTGAAAATTTTGCACTTTATGCCACAAGGGCAGACTCAGTGAGGAACTGCCACTGATATGGCTCTGACATGTACCTCAGGAAGACACAGTTTGGAAGTATAAGTTGCATTCAAATTTATTTCTGACTACCGTAGTTATCTATTTGTCCTGAAAGGCAAAAGTGCATTGCATCAATTTGTCTCTTCTCATCTATCCAAGCTATTTATACAAAATAAAGCATACTTGGAAATTGAATCAGCTGAATGTTTTATACACAGAAGTTCCCAGGTTCAAACCCTGACATTTTCATTTAAAAAGATTAAATATTAGGTATGGAAAACTCTGGGATTCTGAACTGCCAAAGCAAAATTACCTTGATGGATGGGTGGAATATGTGCCATCAAGTCACTTTTGACTCCAAGTTACCATATAGATATTCTCTGTCATGATCTATCCCAAATTGGTTCTTTCAAGTCTCCCAATGGTACGCTCATCACTGTTGTAACTGAACCATCCATCTCGCTGCTAATCATCTACACTGAACTTCATAAACAAATGGAATAGATAATATATTAGGAACTGACTTCAAGACTTTTTTGTGGGTCTAACTTATCCTCCAGTACTGAGCTATCATCTGTAAAGCACCATATTCTATGGTGGGCAGTTAGCAATTGGCCTCCAGGATATATTGTACCACCCAAGGTAAGCTGGTTGCTGGTTTCCTTGGTGGCCAAAGTGAGATTGTGGGAGTCTTGCCTTGCTGGTATGATTTGAAGCATCCATATCCTGGAGAAAGAACAGGCCACAGCCCCACTATCCTTCACATTATACTTTGGCTGATTTTTCCCTGACATTTAAGAAAAAAGGTAATGAAAAAAACCCAATATCGCTTTGAAGATATTCTGCTACTCATCTGCCAGCAAAATAGACTAGCTTTAAGGCTGATCTACCTATTTCCCAAATGGAAACCTCACCTATATTGTTGTTACTTTTCGGTTATGAGGTCATATGCATCATGTAATTGAAAGCTTAGTTATTAAACTTTCAGTTTTTATTATTATTAGAGCCATGGTGGCACAGTGGTTAGAATGTAGTATTACAGGCTAACTCATTGCTCACTCCAGGAGTTCGATTCTGACAGGATCAAGGTTGACTCAGCCTTCCATCCTTCCAAGGTCAGTGAAATAAGGACCCAGATTGTTGGGGGTAAGATGCTCTCACTGTGTAAACCACTTAAAGAGGACTGCAAAGATGAATTGATCACCTATGTCATTCACATCCCTTACCTATGCTGTTTTGACATAAACGGAGTTCAGATGAAGACTTAATGGACTGGATGGACTGGAACTGAATGGTCCTTTAGATAATTAAAGGAGGTATTCATCTAGATCACAGGTGTCAAACTCGTCTCATCTCATTGCCATCATGTGACATTTCTCAACATTTTCCCCCTTTGCGGAGCTGGGGTGGGCATGGCCTGAGCGTGACGCATCCAGGCCGCGGGCCGCCAGTTTGACACCCCTGATCTAGATGAATGGGGTTTATAATAATCTATAAATCTGGATCCACTAGTTAGGAAATATGTTTCAATATTCAACTTTGCTTAAGTGGCATTAATATTTTTTTTATAAGCTAGTGTAATGCCCACTTGGATTTCCTTCTGGAAAGAAGGATCTAAACATAGACTAATCTGCAAGGATTTGTTTCAGGATGCAATTTAGTGTGTTGCTGTGGTTGATCCTATGATCAAGAATTGATGTGAATTTTAGCAGGACAGCTGTACTTCTGCCATTTGAATCCCTATATCAGGTTAGGTTTTCACTAACAATAAGGAAAATACTACCCATTTTTATTTATTTGGAGGCACTTGATGGTAGCTTTTAAACTTCATACATTTATTTGCTATTTTTAGTTTACATTTATTTCTACTTGTGGATATTGTTTTATCAAACTGCCTTGGAGGCAATTCCGATTGAATGGGGGATATTGAAAAATAATAGACAATTTGTATATAGTTATAGAGTTAGAAGTGATTGTAATGTCTCTTTCTCTTGTAATCTGTCTCCTGCCAAAATGAGAAATCTGCTTTTTGATAAATGGATTTTCAGCTTTTTAACTCTCTTTCCTTACCAACATTCCAGGCTGCCAGCTCCACTATTGAATGATGAAGAAGTTCTTTCCCTGTTGTAACATGTTTGTTCTCATGCAAATGCTGTGCCACCTTGGTCCTTACGCTGGATTCTTTTCATCTGCTCTCTTTCTTCTTCAACATACAAATCCTCCTAGAGCATCCATCACATTGTCAACAGGAGAGCCAATTAATGTTAAATGAAAATGGCAATTCATTTGACAAGCACTGTTCTGTGGCACATGTCAAATTGGAAGCTGTAAGCTCTCCCAGATGACAAATGGTGACCCTAGGTGAGTTATAGGTTCTTTTATTCCTGCAATTTTCTCCAAGCAAGCTTTGCTAACTTTGACATTTCTAATAGCAGTTTAAGGTATTTTGGGAAGAGCTATTCATATAATCCTCTTATAAGATAAAATGGTGGCCATGTCTCATTGAAAAAGGAATTGATAGCAGACATTTTTCATAACAGATGTCAGAGATTCTCTTCTTATGGTTGAAGTGGGCTGTTCAGTGCTACAAAACTCTGTAGGAATTGCCCAAAGCCCCTTCATTGCACCACCCACCAAGTTTCAACCAAACTTAGCATGCAGACAGCCTACAAAGTTAGCTAAGACCCCCGCCCCCTGACAGCCTGACAGCCAATGGGATACATTTCTTGTGCAGGAAACAGGAAACTCTAAGGCAGGGCCCAAGAGAGGGTATAAAACCAAGAGACTCTCAGCATCTCGCCCCTTTTCACCCAGGAGCTCCAAGGCATGTGATCCTGTTCACCATTAAACCATCTTTCCAAGCAGTCACCATATTTCCAGTGTCTTTCTTTCCCACTTGGAAGTGAACCCAGATGGACATTTCTTCCAACAGTCACATGCTGGCCATGCCCATCCCCGGTTTAGCAAAGGGGAAAAAGTTGTGACACATCACGTGACAACAACGTGACACCACGAGTTTGACATCCCTGCAATATACGGAGACCTACTCAGTAAAGAGACCTAAAACAAGATGGATCGACAACACCAGCAAGTATTGCAGGCCCAGTTGGCAAAAAAAGATCAGGACCGCATTGGTTGGAAACATGTGGAAGAGGCCTTCATCCTGCAGTGGACAGAGAATGGCTAAAATGATGATGATGACTCAGTAAACAGTCTAGCAGTTAGGCTCTCAAAGCAGCTACCAACATAAAATAAGAGCCCATTAAAAACTTTTAAAAACAGCAACAATACAACTCAAAAGATCTATTTGAAGAGATGTTTTCCTTCTGCAGAAAAAGTGGGAGTAAAACACAACTCCCAGGAACTCCATTCCTTAGCTGAATAACAATATAAGAAAAGACGGATTGTCAAATGGGAAGGAGTTTTAATCGGTTCTTGACTGATGACCTATACAACTCAGATAGTATGCGTCTAGGGCTTTAAATGTTAAAAAGAATACTCTGAGATATGCTCAGAATGTAACTGGCAATTAGTGCCGGTCTTTCAACTTGGGGTTAATATGATCCTACTGTCATGCACCACTTAGCAAATGATTGTTCAGTGATTCTTGTCTTAGCTCTGTAGTAGTGTGTGTTTTACATACAAAAGATCAGTCCCTGATACTTTCATTTAAATGGTTGGAGAATGGGTCAGCCAGTGCCAATGTTCCTTTCCTGCACCAGATGTAAACACCTTCCTAAGGACCTGAATCAATCTAGATTAAGCAATAAAAACTTCCCCCAAATGGTGGCAACTTCTGAATTCAGTATCTATTGTTCTGAAGATGTTTGAATGTATTTAAAGGGGAGTGCAGCTGAAATTGCACTTGAAACTCACCATGGGCTTAAAATACACACGATAGAAGAAGACTATTTGGGCAGGGTCCATCTGTTGTGTGAAGATCTCCAGAAACTGAAAGGATATCATATGTTTTGTTCGCTCATCCTTCTTTAATCATTTTTAATAGTGTTTTATTGTTGCTGCTTTGCATAAAGCGCACTGTTGACATCAAATTGCATCAACTTTACCTCATCTTCTTTATGCTCACACCTTGAATCCATTTCATTATTGGTACCAGTAATGCTTCTTGTTTCAGTTATTACCATGTCTGAGGCAAAGAAAAAATGCAGGCAGTACAGTGTTGATTATTTGAAATATGGATTCATTCAGTCTCCTTCAAATAATGCATTACCAATGTGTATAATATGCCAAAAAGTTTTCTCAAATGAAGCTATGAAGCCTTCTAGACTCCAAGAACATCTGACAAAAATCCATCCAGATAAAAGGAAGAAAGATTTGCATTATTTTCAAGGACTCAAAGAAAAGTTTGTAAAACAGGCCAAATTGTAGTAGTAATAGTAGCAATATAGATAGATATAATAGCACCTGGAGGATATCAGATTTTGAAAAGCTAGGACATGCACCTAAAAAAGAGGCAGGGTGTTCATCACGTAGTCATAGCTGCCAGCTTGAATTTTTTTGACACATAGACTTACAGATGCGTGAAAGACTTACAGACTTACGTAAGTGTGAAAAATGGTCATAAGTCACTTTTTTCAGTGCCGTTGTAACTTCGAACAATCACTGTTGTATATCGAGGACTACCTGTATTGTCTTGAGATAGGTATACTGACAGTGCATAGTGAATGTATGAAAGTGGGAAGGATGGGAAGAGGTGGCTGATGAATCAAAAGTTTAGATCTTATGACCTCAAAATATGAACCATACAGACGACACCACTTTGTTAGCCAAACTTAAGGAAAACTTTAAAAAGCTTGTGAGGAATGTAAACATAGTTAAAAACTACAAGGAGTCCTTGTTTAACAATTGGTCACTTAGCAACCATTCACGTTATGAAGGACTTGCTTACAACCAAGTTCCAGACCTCCAATTGTTGCACCCTTCCCCTGTCACATGATAACATTTGGCAACCAGTTCATATTTATGGCTGTTTGCAGTATCCCAGGGTCACATGACTGGTTTTCTGCATTTTTTTTTTGCCAACTTATGGAGTTTACTTCTGATTTCTGTCAAAAAAAAGTCCATTGAAAAAGACGGGTTTACTTAACGACCGTGGCATTCACTTATCAACCATATTTGCTTAACAATGGCTGTAAAAAGGTTGTAAAATCAGGCATAATCAGGTCCTAATGACTCGCTTAACAATTGCTACAATTTACGATCCTAATTCTGGGCTCAATTATGGTTGTAAATCAAGGAATACCTACAGGGCCTAATATTAAATATGAAGTAGGCAAAAGTAATATCAAACTGCCTACTTAATGAATTTACTTGATGGCTAAGAAGTGAAGATGATAGTCAGTGTCTTCATTGGTCCAAGAATAGATTATAATTAAAAACTGTAAAAAGCTTTTCTGACATCCCTTCTTTTTTTTTCTATACCTTTTCCCTTTTGGAAGCTTTCTATTTTTCCTCTCTTAAACTGAAACAAACAACCGCTTGAAACCAATATACGGTTGATTTGAAATTATGCTGGAATTGCCTGAAGGGATCCAAAACGATAAAACTATAAAAAGCACATGAAAGAAGAGAAGGTGATGTTAATCCCAATAAGGCCATGGCAAAATCTCCCCAGACCTTTGCGACCCTCAGGTCTGATAGCATAGCCAGATCTTGAGGATCTAAAGAAGTGTTTCTCAACTTTGGCAACTTTAAGATGTGTGGTCTTTGACTCTCAAAAATTCCCCAGCCAACCTCTTAAAAATTGCCAAGCTTGAGAAACACTAGTCTAAAGCATTTCTTGCCCAGTTGTACGAAGACGTATGTGCTTTGTAGCTGATATAACAGTTCTTATTTCTAGCGTATTCCCGCAGATGCAGGGTCCGCTTTTTGGATCACTGAACACCACTTTGCATGGTCAGCTGTGTCTCCGGGGCCCAGGTCTGCGGCTTGCATGTCTTTGTTGATGGTGTCTTGCCGTCTCTGTTTTGGATGCCTGTGAGGTCACCGGCCATTGACTTCTAGTTGGTAGGCTGTCTTGGCAATGGTGGAAGGTGCTACTCTCTGGACATATCCATACCAGTGGAATTGGCCCTCTTTCATCTTCTCTGTAATTGGTGCCCGACCAAAATGCTGTTGAATGGTGTCATTTGTGATGTGGTCAAGAAGGGAGATGCCCGATATCCAATGGAGCATTCGCATTTCCATGGC
>JANHJO010007197.1:186758-197173 GCA_032468235.1 Pseudoxyrhopus heterurus | reverse complement strand
GAGTCGACCTTGAGCCTGGTGGGATTCGATCAGCCAAACTGCTGATCTGCAGTACTGTGTTCTAACCACTTGAGCCATCACAGCTCCTTATATTACGTAAGGATATTGCATAAGGTCACGGGAAGGCAAATTGTGAAGTGAAAAACTCAGTGTGTTATGTTTAGACGGCTCAGAAATTAAAACTCAATCAAATAGTTTTGGCATTAAAACAGGAATTAGCATCCCTACCATTGCATCAAACTGGCACATACTTTTAATTGTTGTTGACTGCTGTTATTGTTGTAAAGAAGATATGCTGTTACTTCATAAGCTGGAGCAAGTAATAATACATACCAGCATTTTCCTGAGATTGTTCTAACTTTGGTTCACAGTCCTCAAATGATTTCTATTACTTCATTGGAAAATTTCTTTCCAACATTCCTGAAATCAATGGTTGGCAGTGGTGAGAAGATTGAAAAGACAGTCCATAGCTTCACCAGCTCTTCCTACTTCAGTGATTTTCTTCTGAGCAATATTGTCGTCCGAAACGTCAAAGGATCTGACATACTAATACATATGAAAAAAAAAAAAACCTGAGCTCTTATCCAATCATACTAAATTGGTAGGTGAAATTTCTTTACTGATCTTTATTATGTATGCGGCTTTTTGAACAAAGGGCTTAGGCTAACTAAATGAGCTTCTTCCAAAGCTTGAGACTTAGCTGCTCAGTTTCTGCTCTATAAAAAAAAGCTTTATAAAACCCCAAAGCTGGAGTAATTAACTTTTTTGGACTGATGGCCATATTCCTCAGTGTAATCTGTTCAGGAAGGCACTGTAGATAACACCTGATGACAGAAAGGAACATTTATCTATAGTAGCTGAATCTTTCTCCTGCAGTTTGGTTTCGAAATTGAACATCCCTGTTAACCATGGCTTAATATCTTTAGCTTCTACCAACGTATTTTTTTTTTTACAAACTCCTAAGACCAAGTTGCTACATCTCAGACCTTAGAGATTGGCAAGATTTTCAGTTGTGGGGAAGCCCAATGATATTGGCAACAGCAGGCTTAATTGGGCCAATTAGGTTAAGGTGTATGAGAACATGAAAAAGCAGTTAATTGACCCAACAAACTAATTCCAGCAAGGTTAAATTTAGCCCCAGGCTGACCCAGTTACACACAGGTTTAAGCTAACTCCACCCAGTCTGTTATGGGAATAATAAAACCCAGTCAACTGCATAAGAAGTCATACAAGGGAATTTCTGGAGAAAAAGGACAGTTGAGAAAGCAAACCTCTAATGCAGTGCTTCCCAACTTGAGAAAGTATGATGGAGAACGGGAATGAAAATAATTTGGAGTGGGAGAAGATGTTTTCTCACAGCAGTTCTCTAACATGTGTGTGATATAGCAGATTATGGTGGCACAGTGGTTAGAGTGCAGTACTGCAACTACTTCTGCTGACTACCAGCTGCCTGCAATTTGGCAGATTGAATCTCACCAGGCTCAAGGTTGACTCAGCCTTCCATCCTTCTGAGTTGGATAAAATGAGGACCCAAATTGTTGGGGGAAATATGCTGACTCTGAAAACCGCTGAGAAAGGGCTGTAAAGCACTGTGAAGCGGTATATAAGTGCCATCGCTATTTAGAATCATCTGAATTTCAGCAAGAGGTTGTTTTCTACCTGCAGTTACCTTACCAAAAAATTAGCCAGTGGCTGAATCCATAATCCTCTGAGGTTGATTCATTTTCACTTGTTATATCTGTGCATAAGAAGAGATATATGAGAGAGGCTTTTTCAGGAACGAAGTTTGAATTTAGGGTATTCAAACTCAGTAAGGATTCAATTTACCACATTTTTCAGAGGGACACTTTTTCACATCAAAGAATAACACATCACACCCATTAAAAGTGAGCATTCTAGACTTAATAAGCACTCATATCCTACCTGTGGTGAAATAGTTTCTTTAAATTACCATTATTTCTGAAAACACACATTTTGCACACATAGTTTTGGGATTGTACATTGTTTTAATTATGCTTTCATCATGATATTGTGAACAAGAGTTATGAGATTGTGGCAGGACAAAAAATCATACATGCATACAGCAAATTTTAAGATAAGCCAACCCTGCTTTTTATCCTTGTTTTAAAATGATGGGATGGGGGAAGGCTTAAATGAAATTTAATTTACCATGATTATCATGGCCTGAAATTGATCCCCAAGGACCCCTCAGTTGTAGTTCAGTAGTTTGGAAATTCATTGCTTTCTTATATCTGCTTTTAAAATAAACTTCCATAAACTACATTTCTAGATGTGTTTCTTTATTCCCAAGCTTCCTAGCCATCAAATGGTAGAAATCAGCTATTTCTCTTACATTATAAACATGGCTTTTCCTAAATTTTGCTGAAGTTTTACTTATATGATTCTCAATTGTGCCTCTAATCATAATTCCATTTATCTCTCAGCAAAGTTTTTATCAAATCGGATGCAAGTCTAATGAAGTTTTCCACAAATATTAGCACTTCTTAATATCTTTTGAGATATGGAGGAAACAACAGACCAAGCCAGCAGACACATTTCGATTTATTGAGGTGCTGTTGTTGTGTTTATCAAAAATGTAATTGGGGAACAAACAGCCAAACAACACTGTACTAGGACAGCCCCTTCCTCAATAAACTGTATTTGTACAAGTGACAATCAAAACCTTCTCAATTGTGGCACAAAGAATGTAGCACAATTTCCATTTCCATGGATATTTATTACAGTCACTCTTCATAATGTATGCATATATGAATGTACAACTAAATAAGTATCTAATCAAGTACAATGTGGATGGATTAGTTGGCCAGTCACTTGGATTTACTCTTCAGGTACCAAAATTAAATGTGAAATTTTCAACTATAGCTCTGCTATAGTTACTACAGGTACTACATCAGGTACTACAGGTACTACATCAGATTTATTACTTTGATTGCAACCAAACTTTATTGATAAAGAAATCCATGATATGTGTTGCACTGTTGGTGTATTTATCACATTCTGTAAAATAATTGGGATATCATTCACCATTCATACTTTTAAATTTGAACTTGAGGAAAAAATCCTCTCATACTATATTTTTAATGTTAAGTGTTCAAATGTTTTGAATTTTCCTTAGAAAATGCCATATGTTAAAATGACAAAGAATCTCTGGCTTTATATGAGTGCTAAATTTACCACTTTGAGCTGGGGATGAATAGTTAAAGTTCCCATAAATTTTATGAAAGTGTAAAATATTCTTTATAAATTGGCGCCAATTGTTGCACACATATTTTAGTCTAGGTCAAGTAATCAATGATATTTTGAGGAAAATATGCTTAACATCTTTTATTTTTAAATCTTCATATAAATCAATTCAATCTCATTCCAACAGATGGGGAAAAACTTTTTTCAGTAGTTCATAATGCTCTATTTTTTTTTAAAAAAAAAATCCCATTTGATCTTTCATTGCACAATTCAAAGGTTCCATAAAAGATTCTAATAGTCAGTGCCAATCTGAGCTAAGCAGTTTAAGCAATCTGATGACTTCCCAATATATTTGTAACTAATGAACTTATTTAGCTGAAAGGAAAAAAAATGGAAGGGGAAAAAAATATCCACTTTCAATTTATCTTGGCCTGTTGTAGCTTGAATGAAAGATATAGCTAATCTGGTAATATTTTTGCTTTTTAAATCATTTCAGTCCATTAGGTAAGAACAGTGCAATGTAATTGTTATAAAGTACCAAAAACAATGACGTAAATTAATGCACTGAAAAATATTTGAAGTCAGTAGTATGCAGGACTTTTATTTCTACTTAAATAGCTGACAGAAAGGCTATTTCCTCCCTTTATTATGTGATAATTCTGTTCACCTTGTCCTTCATGCTTTGCTCTTGAATTTTGGGGAAATGTTTCATCCTAGCAATCCCAGAAAACTTTGGCTATTTGGCGAATAATAAATGCAATAAACAAAAAAGGCTCTTCTGCACATTTATTTGGCTGGTTTGGTATTGTGGTTAAGATGCTAGCCTAGAAATCAGGTGACCGGGAGTTCTAGTCCTGCCTTAGTCATGAAAGCTGGTCTTGGGTTTTCCTGAAAAGCTTGGGGCAGTCACTCTCTCTCAGCCCAACCCATCACACAGGGTTGCTGTGGGGGGAAAAGAGGAGGAAAGAGTATTATGTATGTTCACTAACTTGAGTTTCTTATACAATAATAAAGGTGGGATAAAAATCTAATAAAATAAATAAATACATTTGGCTGTTGTACCCCCATTTCTTAATAAAAGAAATCAAAGACTGGCATGTTTAAAGTTAGTGAGATAGTTCTGGTGAAATCCAGGATACGATACTTGGAGTTTATTTTCTCCACCGATGGTATGAAATTGCTTTGCAAACATTGTTTTGTATGTAAAAGCAAACAAAATGTAACAGCAGGCTTTTTCCAGATTATTATGATGGGTTATCCATGGTTTTAATTCTCAACTAGCCCTTTTGTCAGGCAAAATGTTACTTATTTACTAGCACATTTTTTAAATTCCCAGGGTAACCTGGTACAATTACCTAAAGAGACGTTTTCTTATTGAAAAATAGCATAAGAGTGAACTCTTATTCTATTTTTCAGCAGGAAAACTTTTCTCTTTATAATAATCAGTTTTTCCAGTTTCAGTTAGGGAAACCATTACTATATTTTAAACTTGGATTTATGTACAAATTACTATAGACTTGTTTTTTTGGCTATAGGGTTGTAATATACCGGATGAACCAGGTCTGCTAAAATGCAAATGGATACATTTGTGCAACATGTTAAACTTTACATTTTTTAAAAAAGAAACTAAGCATGTATGAACGCATGCCACAGTTCCGTTTGGTTAGTATACAGTACAATTCAATGGATTGTGTGTATTTACAAAATGGGATAATCTAGTAAAAAAATGAATAATATGAACTTGGCCTTTGTAGGTTAGTTGGGGCTCTATAGATCTAAAGCAGGGAATTTTACTCTGGAGTCTATAGATAGATTTTCAGGCAGTTTGTGAAACTGGATGGGAAAATACGGTAATTACAGCTTTATTTTTACTAATCTGTAAGTCAAATGCAGCTTTTCACTCAATAATTTAGCTTTCTTACTCAGGCCAAATAAAAGCTTTTGCCTTGAAGTTTTTTTTTAAATAAAATGTAATTAGAACTTGTCTTTTAAACATAATTATTGCTTTGCTACTGATTTAATGTATTAATGAAGCACAACTATTACTACATTACACATAAGTTGCATTTTAATAATTTGATAACTATCGGAGAACAATTTGTTTCCTGTTGCAATACAATCTATATCGATGCAATTCATGCATTTAAATTATGATTTTCTAGAGTGATTTGCTTGTTATTTCCAACGAAATTCTACATGAGCAATAGAGCTACCACTGTAAAGTACAAAATGTAATTATAATTATAAATGCTTATTTTCAAATAATACAAAATTAAGTTCCAGTTGCTGTAGGATATAATGTGCATTTCATTAGGCAGCAAATCAAAATACTAGTTTATATAAACATGTTACACTTCTAAATTTGTTTCCTGAAACAAGATGCCTTGACCTTTTGTGAAATAGGTTGCAATAAATGGTCTGTCCCAATTCATTTAACTAGAGTTCAGAGCCATAACGACAGTTCTGCTAACCAAGAAGACCATATTTCAGAGATTCTTTGAACTTTGATATTGCTACATAATGGCCATCTTGGCTTCTGTTATATACAGGATGTGTTAGCAGACCTCAAACAAACTCAGACGGGTGACGTGGGAAGGCAGACTGCGGGCTGCTTCAATACATTTATTTTCCTCCAAGTGGAAAAGTCACAGCTAACAGCAGTCAGGACAGATGGAATGGAACAATAGTAATGCATTGTTTTCAAATGTTCCAGTAAAGAAACCTAAGTGCAAAAACCATAAACTATTTTGGATTTTTGTTCATATGCGTGTTACAGCACACCAGCTTGTTCTTGGTTTCTCTGGATGATGGAAGATGCTTCAGTAGCCAGAAATGCATTAGCAGGGGTGAGAATAAGGATAGATTTCAACCAGACTCTCAAACAAACTAGGAGCTGTAAATACATTTCAAACACCAGAGTATATTTTAAATGACTAATTAGGACTTCCAGCTCAGAGATAATTAACAGTACTGAAAACATTTTCTATTATTGGGAGAAGCAGAGCATAATAAAATATTGGAGATGGGGTGTGTCAAATATTTGCTTCTTATATTTTAAGGCATTGTGTCAGATTTGGGCTTAGCACTTTGTGAAAATGCGGTTCATATATGCATACTTACCAAATACTTAAAATCTATTATAGTCTTTAGTGTACTTAACATTATTGATGAAATAGGCCAAACTCTGAAAATATATGCATTGTTTAATACATGAAGGGGCCTAGTAATTTTTTTTTTTTAATCTAGAAGGATATATTTCTAATCATTCATTACTAAGTTTCTCTATAAGAAGACATGGATTTTGGGGGAAAAAATGATGAGTAAATGGCAGTCTTTTGAAACAATGTAATGTTGTGGGTTGTTTAGTTATAACTCCCTTTCAATTTATCAGTACTTTGTTATAATGTGAAAAGTTAGGAAATTATGTCGTTCTAACAGTGTTCAGAATTTATTCATTTTTATATATTTTATATCTTTTATATACTGAATTCACTGTAATTCTCAAGAAGAAAATTTTTATAACAAGGAAAGACCACATATGCTTTGCCAGGCAGGATAACAGTGATACAATCTGTTCCTATCCAAAGGTTATATTTACAAATGATGATAACTAGCTACTCTGAGAAAGAAAAATGGGAGCTTGTATAACATCTAGTAGCTCACCCAAACAAAATGATGACCGTTCATTTCAAACAGACAGCATTCCCTTTTGTCCTCATTCCTTCTTCCTGTCACTCCCATTTTCAACTCTTAAATCATGGAACAGACGAAATGTGTGCACCTATCCCAAAGGCTTTGAATTCTCCCACAGCATGGAGACACGGATCAGCATTCACTGAATTCTGAATGGTTACCAGGAATAGACATAAAAATAATCCTTGTAATTTACAAGATTATGTGCTATCAAAAGCTATACAGGGTGCCATAGTTTAGATGGAAAGAGAGTGTGAGTCCAGTCCCATCTTCAGCTTTACCCTGGATATTCTTAGGGCAACATTTACCCAAGTCAAAGACACCACATCTTATATAAGGTAATGTAATTACATAATGTGCCAGTTTTACTGAACTGGGCTTTTAGTCTAAATTCTATACAAAATGAACATATTACTGTGCAAAGCTGCTGCTTTTAGAGAATACCTCATATGGCTCAAGAAATTCAGGAAAGCATGTTACAAGTTTGTACATCAGCATTTAACAGAGAGAAAGACTAGACAGTGCTGTTAAGGAAAAGTTAAACATTTTCCCACCAAGCGCAACACCATTAGTCGCTAAATGAAGATTCACTATCAGAACTTTCTCCTGCATTTGTCTCATCTCCCCATGCAGGCACTGGAGCATCTGGTGTTCTGAAACAGAAAGGCAAGGGTATCTCAACAATGTGAGCTTTTATGTCTTCAGGCATTCAGAACCTAAAAAAGTGGCTTCATATAGGTGTAAAAATGACTTCTGGACCTGAGAAATTGGATAATAGCTGGGCTCATACAATACTTTGATTAGGTCATCCTTATAAATGTAATTAATCTATACATCAGGAGTCTCCAACCCCTGAGCTGTGGCCCACTACTTGGCTGTGGCCTATTTGGAATTGGGCCATGTGAGTGGCTGGCTAGAGCATGTGTGTGCATGCTCATAGCCCAACTTGCACACAGCTCAACTTGCACGAACATGGGCACCGGCCTTCTACTCGCGTGGCCCAGTTCCCATCTCCCCCACAGCTGGGCCGCCATGCCGCAAGGTTGAGGACTGCTGCTGTGCATAACAAGTTTTAAAAAACAAGCCTAATTAAAGCCCAACAAATAACATTATGGTCCAGGGTATTGTATGAACCTGGTCACCACCTACCTACAATCATCAACCAAATGAAATTAATCAAGAAAATGCTCACTAGGCAAGAAAAGCATCTGTACTTAGAGGTATGCCATAAAGAGATGGAGATACAGTGGAGGAAACTATTATATAAAAGCTTTTTTTCTCTGGATGTAAAATCCAGGAAGGCTAGATAACTGGTATTGTGAAATGGCTTAAGTAAGCAAATTGGAAGGTTCCAAGTTCACATCTTGCTTAGTTTAGGTCAACTTTCAATTGACTTCACAATTCTGCAATAAGGAGGTAACACTGGTTGATTTCATAGAGCTGTTGGCAGGCTCACTGAGCATTCTAAGAACACTTCATAAATTTCTATGAACTACTATGCCTATTTCCACATAACTGAAAAGAGTATTTCTCAACCAGTTGGGCACAGCTGTATAACTTTTGTTCTTCTGAGGACTGTATTATCTCAGGATAAATCTTGGGAATTGGGAAAATACATGCAAATATCAGTTCCATTTAGGTTCCATGTAAATAATGTTTAAGCAAAACAGATATTGCTACTTACTCAAGAAGATCTGGGTTTAATCCTTCAGAAATCATTTTGTTTCTTATTGCCATAACAGGAACACCCTATGGAGGAAATAAAAAGAATGTGAGAAGCTCTGAACATAGGAGCCCTATCCCAAACATAAGCACCAATAAAAACATCAAAGAGGCCCTGAATGGAGATAATTACTTTGATTTCTGATGACAAATTTTATTTTGACTGATTTATAAGCAGCCTCTCCAACCTTATGCTGCTAGTTTAACAGCAGCTATGATGGAAGCCAATAATACAAAAAAAGGGGATATACTTTTCCATTTCAAAATAATTCCAAATCATTTATTCCAGGATCCATAAGGACAGACTTGCTTTAAATTAAAAAAAATCCCAGTATGATAGGCAGTGGATATACTCAAGTAAATCTTTCAAGAAGCTCAGTACTGCTTTTTAGGCACTAACTATATCTGTTGCATGATGTGGGCCAAAATTAAGTATCACTGTAAAAGCAGCTGGAATTTGGCAAGATGATCACAGAAGTGAAGCCAAGGGAAACCAAACAGCTAATGCAGCAAGGAAAGTACGGAATGGCCACACTGCAAATAAGTAATAGACCAAAATTCAATCCAATTTCTTCCCAAGACCCTACCATCATTTCAACCTTTAAAATAGTCTTAGAGGTCTGAAAGCCACCAGGTTAGATTAGATGAAAGGATTACTTAATCCATCATTTTAGCTGCACAATACAAACCAGAATATGAAAGACAACTTGTGTTTCCAAGCTTTATGAAATAGTATCTTTATTTATCTAAAATAATTTACAGCAGTATTGTTTAATTCACCATAAAACATGGTTCAAAAGCACCATTTAAAACAAAAACAAAAACAGAACTTTATTTTCCAATCGATGTGACAGTACAATAGAAGCCATGCCACCACTGGAACCTGTTTGACTGTATAAAAAAATGGCAGCAATAGCAAGATTCCAGACAGAGATGACAAATAGAATAATCTTGTGTTCCATACCTGAAATGCACCTATACTAGAAGACAGATAGTGGGACTATCCTTTCCAATACAGTTGGCTAGTTGCAGTTGGTAGGAAAAAAAAACTCTCTAGCTTCTCATTAAATCATAAATTTAGATGATGGTCTAGACCATGGGTGTCAAATTCACCGCATCACATTGCCGTTACGTGATGTATCACGACGTTTTTTCCCTTTGCAGAGCTGGGGTGGGCATGGCCTGCACGTGATGCATCTGGCCTGCAGACCACCAGTTTGACACCCCTGGTCTAGACCATACTTATGTTTGTATTTATATGAAGGTTACCCATTATCAGTACTGTATCCTTTCATGTTGCAAAGGTAAACTTCACCAGCTGAATAGAAATATATAACTTGTATCAATGATAGTGTATAGTATACAACTATTCTCAGCAATTACCGTCACTAATCTTACAGCATAGTTTATCTCAATTTTTTTTGGATAAGCTTCTTTTATTTAGCTTTCCCATACAGTTTCTTAAAAAAAACAATGCCCAACTCAGAAAGGCCTATCTGAATTCTAGCAGCATGACATCCAGATTTTCATATTGACTGTTCACAATGGTATTCTTTAGCCAATTATGCATATGAAGGGAAAAAGTCTTTTCCACTAAAATTCTCTCAACATTTGTGGACCATTCATCACTAAACATTTTCTTTTCATATTCTTTCAGACTCCTGGGAACAATCTGAAGTCAAAGGTCTTTGCTAGAGATGTTCCAAGAGAAGCTATTCCCATGTTTCTGCTGATAAAGTTCAAATAGAACATTCCTTTGACATGAAAGAAAGAAAGAAAGAAAGAAAGAGAGAGAG
>JANHJO010007197.1:119349-137958 GCA_032468235.1 Pseudoxyrhopus heterurus | reverse complement strand
GCCCAACTCCCGAAGGACTCTGGGCGGCTCACAACAGTATAATATAAAACAATATAAAAATAATACAAATCTTAAAACGCATTCTTATAACATAAAATAGGCAACATACTCCATTCAATCTAGACCTCACAAGATCTTATACTGAGTGAGGTCATATAGTAAAAACCTGCAATATTGGAAAACGATTCACTCTAGAATGGAACAAATGTTGAAAACTGCAACCAGAGATATCTTTATTAAATGTTACCAATCTAGACACCCCTTCAAAATGTACTGCAGTGGCACTGTATTCGTTACTCTATATGCTTTTTATTGGAAAAATGCCTTTGATTCCATCTTTCGAAGAATGGTTAATTAAACTATGGGATTATATCTAAAATAACTGTGCAAAATTGAATTTGGGTCAATCACTGGGACCAGAGATTTACTCTTCTGAGCTTTCGGACTCATGAAGAAGAACAAGAACACAAGCGAGGGTCAGATGAGGAGACCCGAACTCATTGATAGCCTCACATTGCAATGAACAAGGACACACATTTAATTTTGCAGCAACTAAGATCATTGGCCATGCAGGCACAAAGATAGCCAGGGAAATGATTGAAACCTGGGAAATGGGCCCTTCGTCAGTTAACAGGAGTGCTGAATTACCACCTGTATATCAAATACCTAAGAAGCTGAGATCTTGGCAACACAAGGAAATGACAGCCAGTTACCAACTATCAACACACCAATCAGCTAATAGGAAGGCACCACATAAACACGACTCACAGAACAGCCCAAAGCACATATTCCAGTAGAGAAATTCCCTGAAGACAGACTCCAAAAAGCTTGGAAGAGTGAATCTCTGGTCCCAGTGACTGATCCAAATTCAATTTTGCATCATGGGACATGTATATTTACCTTTAATCTTATAAAATATATTTTTAAAAAGTAAATTTGTCACAATTTAATTCAAATTATAATTTCACACATGGAATTGTTTGGCATCTAAAATTTGATTTCTAAAGCTCGTGATTTTACATTGTGTAATTTATAGTATTGCAACAGTATGCTACAGCATTTACTACTTACAGTTTTTCTTAGTGATTTGAATAAAATTAACTGTTTTTTATTTTAAAGTTCAAAAGAGGTAAGTGGGTTTAGACTGAAAATGGATTAAATGTCTCGTAATGTTATAATTATGCAACATTTGAGTAATCGTATGTATAGCCCTCTTGAATTATAGAAAGGACAAAGTGAAGTAAGAGGAATAGCAAAGCTACTTCTTCCCCATTCAGCAATTGTAATCATAGTAGTGTAGTACAGAAGCAACTGTTTCCCTTGCTATCCACTTAGTGAGCGATTACCTACTTGGCAGGAAAAAAGTTGTGGGGCTCTTCATAAGTCAGCAGCCTACAAATAGGCAAGCCAGACACCTGCAGTTTATAGGATTGTAGTTTACTGGTGGTTTTTTTTTCAAAAAAATATTCATTTTTGAACCATCCTGTAAGATTGTACATATTTCCAGATGGGAAATTTTTTTGCCAGGAACTTTTGGCATAGGTAGAACTTGAATCCAGGTAAAAATTGTGTCCACTGGATTATCCTTTAATTTCTTTCAAGGAAATAAGGCAATGATAGATTGTAATTCTAAAAACATTCTTTTCATGGATGCACAGTTCCTTTGTGAAGGCTTGGGGTCATGTAGGAGTCACACAGAATATACCTGAAATGTGAATCAGAAGGGCAAGAGGAACAGGGAGAGATGACTCGAGCAAAAAGGAGGCCAAAAAACACTTTTACTTTTTTATATTGAGTAAAAACAGCCTTTCACGCTTTTCTGCTCTTTCCATTGTATCTCAAAGTTTTGCAGCAGTTAGGAGAGGGACTGGTACACACAAAAAGTGGCTGGAAAGAAGGGTACATGTTCAGAGGCCTGGATTTTTCTCTTACCTGTCTCAAAGCAAAATCTAACAGTACCACATTATATGCTATTAATTGCAATAGAACTACCATATTGCAAGAAGAAATATTCAAATTGAAATATGAATGAAGTATTTCAGGATTTGTTTGTATTGTCTTTAGACAGCTTCCCTGTATGAGATGACCTTAGTAGTCATAAGACCATATGGCCACCTTGAGTTGTACAAATAAAGGGATCTACATCTACAACATAATATTTAAAAGGCAATTATTGAATTCATTAAGGATCTATGAAATTTTCCTGGGGAAAGTGTTCATGCTAAAAAAAAAAATGACATATGAAAAATCATTACTTTTCTCTCAAACACATAAATAAAAAGTGTATGGCAGAGGCAAGTGAACATTTGTATTCTTCAAAGACTGGATTATTTTGGCAATTCCCTGTGTCTTCTACAAGGCCATTATAGAATTTCTCTGGAATCCCTATTTGTTTTAACTTTTGACTACAATAAACATACAATTGTCATTTTTAACTCAATGAAGAAAAAAGAATATTGTATAGACTTGGTACAAACAAGAGGAAAAAATTAAAAATGACTCCAAACATTAAATTGTTTTGCTAAGGGAATTTTGTCACATCTCTATTAAATAATGTATTCCTCATACAAGCTTTAAAACAGCTGATCTCTGAAAGTTGTCCTGTGATGAGGGTGAAGGGGATTTAGTTTTTTTGCATCCAGCAATTGAAAAACTGATCTGACTTTCAGAGGAGTTGCTTTCCCAGGAATAAGTCTTTTTTTATTTCCTTCCCTCCTTTCTTTTCCCTCTGTTTTGAATTGAGTGGTGAAATGCCACACTTGGTTATTTCCTGCTTTGATGGATAATAACTACACAGGTTGGAACTCTGAACAACTGGATTGAATTGCTCCTATATATCATTCCCATCCAAGGCTGGATCAGAAACAAATACCATTTTGGAGCATTCTCCTCTGATACTTGCATTTTAACTTAAAATGGTACAGATGAGAGGAAGAATTGAAAAAAATCCCAAATGTTAACTCCTTGGAATCTTTCCCCCCCCCGGATTAAATCATTCATGTAATGTACAGGCAGCACAATTAATACACTGGATAAAGTATTTCAACACTTAATAAAAGCAGTCTCCAGCCACGGTATAATGCATACTTACTTGGGAGCAAATCCTGTTGAGCTTGGTAGGATTTAACAATCATAGGTAGTTCTGTATTAGAAGGATTGCCTGTTAATAGCATACCTTAATGCAAAATGAAGTAAGACATGGCATGATGTCCTAAACTAATCCCTCACATAGTAGATCAGCACTTTATTTTGGCTTCTTCATATAAAAAGTGAATGAAGTTTTCCTTTCTTTGGTCCAGCTAGAGTTATGTATATCTGATGGGGAATGGGAACTTTTTTCTTGGAAATGAAGACTGTGGGAAGAAAGATTAAATAAAAATTGAGACATTAACTGCTCACAGCAGGCATATTCGTTCAAGGCAGGGATATCAAATCTTGGCTTTACTGGATTATGTGGTGCAAAAACATAGTTAATCATTAAAAGGTACTCAGTAAAAGACTTCTACTTTGAATATCAGGGCTCCTTGTCCTTTCTGGGCTTGGTTGTCATAGTTTGGAATCTGGAGAACAGATAGTACGTGCCCTTGCAAAATGACAGTTGGTCAGCTTGTCCATATACAAAACAACTGCCCTGAAGAACACAATGACTTAACAAAGGACAGATGAACCAGCATGCTGTCTAGATCTATTCCTGCAGGATGCTTCCTATCATCCCAGATGTCAGTTCCTTTTGCAGAATGTTAGCTCCCTATTTTTAAAATGTGAATATTTTTAAATAAAAAGTCGGATCAAGAAGCTGGCAGATGCCAAGAGTAATGTCCATATGCTTACTGATGTTGCTGGTACTGTATGTACACAAAAGACAGATTTAAAAAAAAATCTAATATTTTAATAACCATCTTATTTTTGGTATATAAAATATAAGAATTGGAAGGCAACTTGGAGATCCAATCTCTTTTCCAATATAGGAACATCTCCATGGTTTAGCTAGACATCATCTGTTAAAACACCTCAAAATACTCTTTTGAAATCTCTTTCTCTCCAATCAATCTGCTCTGTAAAGAGAGTGGGGGGGGGGGGAAACCACATGTCAGACACCAGACAGTGAGTACTGACTGTAATGATGATTATGAGACTGATGGATGTTGTGAAGGCCATAAATGGTTGTAAATATGCTGTAGAGTTTTTTTCTTTTCAGAACTATCGTAAGTTTGGATGGTACTGAAAAATAATCAATAGTCAAAAATACCTGTGTACTTTCGCTGATGCAGTTTACAAATAGGTTGGTTGGTTAGTTGGTTTCAGCTACATCACATTCTGGATTATATTCACTTGTGATTATGATTCACCAAGATACTCAGATTTTTCCAGTATGGTCCCTCTTCTCTATACTCTTACTTATGTTGTAAGCTGCCCATAGATGTTGGATATGAGATGGGCAAAAAAATTCATAAATAAAATACTCATGTTATTGAATTTTTTTTCTACCATATTGTAGGACTTTGCATTTGTCATTCTTGAAATTTATTTTGCTAATTTTTACCCATTTTGCTAGCTTTCAGGTCCTCCTGAATCTTGTTATTGTCTCTGTGGAGTTTGCTATCCCCCATGTTTGGGACATCTGCAAATTTGATAATCATATCTTCTGTGATTGCCGAGAGAAGTATTTAGTTTAGCTTTTGGCTTACCTAGAGAAGCATATCCATGATAAGGTGATAAGCAGCCATTTGAAATTACTGGTGCCCCTCTTGAAAAAATTGGTAATGAATTTGTTCTGGGAAGGAAATTCCGTTTTCATCATCAGTTTGTTGAATTCAGACTTTATTCTTTATTCCTAAGGACTTCATAGTCATACTTATAAAACTGTATAAAATCTATGCTAGATAAAAACATTGGAGAGAACAAATATACTACCTTATCCTCTTTACACAATAAACAACGAAATTAGAATGAAGTCATGAAATTAGAATGAAGAACAGTGGGCACAGTTTTGGTACAGTTCAAGAAAGTCTGAAAGCCAGGTCTGTAACAAGTCTCACTTGAAACAGGCAACATAAAGGTTATAAGATGCTTCCACATCTATATGAAAATCTATATGTAGTTATCTCCAAAGAAATAACATAGGATTCAGAAAATGGGACTATTTTATATCTTATGTTCACATTTTTTTCACCACATAAAAAGGCACAAATGGGATAAAATACTAACATTTTAGAGGGCTTCTCCCTTTATACTTACTTGAATCAGATTTAGACTAATGGAAGGAAGTCTTCCAGAATGTGGAAATAAGTTTTCAGAATACATATCTAATTTCTAATACATTAGCCAAAAGCCTGTCACCTTTTAAAAAATGGGAGAGAGTTGGCTTTTTTTTCATTCAGTATATATACTATCTAATTTCAAAGAAATATATTGAAAGGAGATGAAATCTCTTTGCCTTTAATTACTCCAACTTAAAGTCAAATATGCTATTTATGTAACTTCAACTGGATTTTTATTTTCTGGTAGTATGTACTAGAATGTTGGAAACTGTCTTATATATCTCTAGGAGGGTGCATTTTATGTTATGAAAGTAGTTAGTTAGAAATCGTTGTCTTTCCAGCTTGTATTATGGTGCTTGAAATTCTGTCCAAAATGTTGTTTATCGGTTTTTATGAAAATACTATTCATAAGTTAATATGCCCCTAAGTAGATGGGAAACAAACATGTAGCAAGGCAGAGGATTTCAAAATCTTAGTGGTTAAGCAGGATTTGGATAATGTGAGCTAATCTATGATAATGCAATTAAAACCTCTAACAGGCTATTTTCCTTGCTACTTAAACAATGCATTAGCAAGGTAATCTATTGTCCTTACTTCTTCCTTCTGTAATCTCCCAATTCATAATACCAAATTATTTCATTAAAAGGCAAGATCTCACTGCAAGATGCTGTGCAACTTAACAGATCAAAGCTGTTTGCTGAGCAATTTTGATTAACTGTGAATATTCTCTGTTTTCAAATTACTAAATATCTTAAGATAGTGCCAAAATGAATATGGAAATGACCCCTAGGTCTGTTTTTCAGACATGCAGGGGGCCGAATCCTATCAACAATCAAGATGCAGTTGATAAAAGGCCGAAACAGCAGGGATCCTTTCTGTCAAGCAGCAGAGGAAGTTGTACAAGATTTGGTTTTGAGGATTAAAAATATTATCAGTTTTCAGCATGAGGCTGTGGCAGCCAGCGCTACTGGAATCAGTCCAGCCCGAGTAAGGGGCCTCCTTTTGTTCTTCTAAACTGCTTGATATAACAGATATTTTTTTCCTAAATGCCCTGATTATTTCTTGTACGAGTTGAAGAAAATAGTTGTTTTGAATGACCTTGGAAATGGTAATGTGTTTTAAAAACGTTCTTCTTTTAAATGGGCAAATACTTTCTACAAGAAGAAAAAGCTTTCTCCTCTAAAGTAGTGCTGGTAATTAGTTTAATCTTTGGGAAGTTCTTCTTTTGGTCCCCCACCCTCCCTTCCAAGTATATTTTGGCAGTAGTTATTTTTATTTTGACTTCCCTATCTTGTGTTAAGTGATTTATCTGCTGATTTCTTCCTGACAGGATTGGCTAACTCTTCCTAGGGAAAATGTTGCCTTGCTTGAATCTCATGTCAGTTTTTTGCCTCTTTGCTTGTACTAACGCCAGCCTGTGCACCTTACTGTTTCTTGTACCCTGTTTGTATGCACCTTGCCTTGAAGTATACAGAGCCAGTTGATTAATGAAGATTTCTATCATGAGGAAGTTTTATCTGATGAATCTGCATTAGATCGTTTTCTACAGAAATGTGTCTACTATTAAAAAAAAACCCAAAATAGATACGAATAATATTTCAGATATTTCAATTCAAGGTTTAAGATTAAAAATTGTATCATGTGAATGTGATTACAAAGCTTGGATTGGAAGTAATTAATAGGAATTCTCTGATCAAACTTCTTCGGTGTGGTCTAATGTAGCTAAGAAACTAATCATATACTACAGCTAATAAAGTTATTTTAATTTTTAGCCAAAACTACATTCTATAAACCATGACACTGTTTACTGTGGCAGAGATACTGTGAAGTCCTTATTGGCTGTTTTAGATGAAGCAGCTAGTCATCCTCCTTTCAGCAACAAAGCTCTCTTGTTATTTGGATGTGAAGAATTTGGATTTCCTTCTACTATGTTATTATTCAAGTAAGTTCTAAGCCTGAGGATGTTGAGGCAGATTCAATCTTTGTTTTGTGAAGAAAACTATTTTCTTTTGCAGAAAATATCTGGGAAACTATATAATAATGCTAATGCTGATAAAAGCCAGAACCAAAAATGAATAACTCCACTTTTTCAATGTCTCCTTCTACCACTCGTTTTATTTTTTCCAACCCTTTAGAATATTAGAAGAAATTATGTAGAATGTGTGATGCTACACTTTCTGTCTGTCCGTCAGCGGGATAACTCTCCAAAAATTGAACCCCCAAAATTTGGTGTCTGAGGAAAAGCCAGCAAAAGAAATACTGAGCTTGAAAAGGGCCGAATCTGGCTTTAGACTGTTGAAAAAAGGTTTCCTGAAAATAATTTCTATGAAAAAGACAACTGAAAAAGTGGCTTGGAATGTTGGTAACTGCTTCATTCTAGGCCCCCCTCCCCTTCTTTCCCAGTCACATGACCCTAAGTGGAGTACAGGTAGTCCTCAGCTTATTATCATAATTCAACCTGCAATTGTGGCCCATAAGTCATGATAGTAATTAAGCAGATCATCATGTGACCACACCTGATTTTATAACCCTTTTTGTAGTGACTGTTAACGCAACAGTCATAAAGTGAATGTTGCCATCATTAAGCAAACCCACTGTTCACTATTGGGGCATTTTTGCTGGAAAACTGTAAATTGCAGTTACGTGACTTCAAATGGTCGTAAATGTGGACTAATTGCCAAGCATCCAAAATGTAATCATGTGACTGTGGAAGGGGATGGCCATCAGAAATTCATAACTGGATCGTTAGTACCCTTTTCAGGTCTATTGTAACTTCAGATAGTTGCTAAATGACCAGACTTAAGTCAAGAACTATCTGTATATGCTGCCCACTTTGTGTTTCCTAGTGTGCACAAAACCCAGACACAAGACAGTTGGAGAGCAGAAACATACACAAACAGATGCAACATATTATTGAAAATATAGATGTCTTCTGTGACTATTGTTGATAAAGCAGTTGGTTAAAAAAAATCCCGGAAGCTAAGTTTTGGCTGCTTACCTTGTTTATTCTATCCAGCCTAGTGGAATGTTTGAAAGAATTATATAAGAAGGCTTGGATTTATGTCTAATACGATAACTTCCTGAAAACTGAACCATATGGGCTCAAATTTGGTGTGTGTGTTGGGGGGGGGGGACACAAAAGAAGGATGGAGGTAATGATATGAAAATCTTGAAAATTTCTCCAGTGCACTTCCCCAGAGAGTGAGAAGGAAACTGGGATCCTCTTGGAATGTTGCCATCTCAATTCCAACCTCTCCCCTCTTTCTTCTCTCTCAGTCAATGATCAGAGCAGGCAGCTATTAAGAAGTTGGAAAGAGTTGCACAAGCCTTGCTCAGCAGGCTTTCATTCTCTTTTTGATCACTCCATTCCTGCCTCCCCCCCTTTTTTTTTTGTGCTTTGCTTAGTAGCTGCCAAAAACTGGGGTAAGATTGCATTTGTCAGAATTAATAGTTTGCAGAGAGTTAGAAGAGAATACATGGAGAGCTAAGGTCACAAATGAATCCAGAGGTCTGTAACTTTTAGAATGGTAGGTTATTCTGCATTGGAAACATTAGCTTTTTGGAATCCTATCTGTCAAAATTCTGTTCTCGGTCAGTATTCTGTTGTGGCTGTTGCAAAGGAAAATTGGATGAAATACAGCTCTTAGGATCTCAGGATATGACCAGAATGTTAAAAATAATTACCTAGCAAAATTAGTCTTATATTACTAAGAAACGAAGAGAGGATTCTAGCTGCAAAGTTATAATGATACTGATTCTTCCTTTCTGAATATAGAACTTAGGCATGAGCATAAGACACAAATTCAGTAGCAGAAAAGAGGAGAAATATTTGAAATATTTGCATTTTGAACAGCATAAAAAGTGAAATACTGTAAAAGAAGAATAACCAGATTTCTAATTTTTAGTTGACCCAATCAAACTGTCACAAGTAGATATAGTAGTTCCTATGCACATATGGAGCTTAAGCACCTACATAATCTTTCATTTTATAGTGGGACCCCTTATCTAAGTAAATTGGCTTTTTCAAAAATGGATTAAACACCACACAGACAAAAGGTTCTGAATTTCAGAATTTTTTGGTTGGTGGTCATGTACTTCATTTAATGTATTGACAAGTATTCTAAATCTATACATGCATATCATATAAGGCTAGTAGTAACCAATATATTTCATGCTTACCACAGTTGCTTGTATCTTGTTTAAATATTAATACAGATCTCCAACACAGTCCAGAGGATCTTCTCCCAAAGCTCTGAGACAGCGGATTCAAATAGCAGTATGTGAAAAAATCAAGGTAGATTAACCATGAACCCCTCTTGCCTGCCCTTCCCTCCAAGATGAAGCATTTATTTAAATCTAAACTTTGTTGTTTATGCATTCTGGCATACTTCATGTAATGGTACGTGGGAAGAGACACAGCCAAGGGAATGGGCAGATAAAAGGCAACTTAGCCCACTGCAGGAATGCAGCTGAGAAGGGACCCTCCCTAGTTTTTTGAGTGTAAAAGGGAGCTGGGGGGGGGGAGGGAGAAAATGTATTTATAGATTTGCAAAATTTCCTGTTAACATAATCTTACCATAAAGTAGAATTAGCTCATCTGGTTGTGTATCCTGTTTGATCCAACTTAGAAAGCTGATACTATTGTTCTATTTTCTGAATTAGTTTGTTTTTAAAAGGTAAGAATACATCACCTGTAGGTGAAAATGAGCCTATTGTCCAGGAGGATCATTCATGATGCTAAGGCATAATTGCTGTTAATGCTCTCCTACTTGAACTAGAAGGCTTGCAGAGATTTCAACATAAAGATACTTATTTTTCTGTAGATTCTAGAAAAGCCCTTAATAAGAAAGAAAAACAGCACTTCATGACTTGCATATTGCCAGCCCCAAGATGAAATCCTACATCTTTTTTCTCCTGCCTTTACATTGCAATGGCTTGAGAGCCTTTTGTTTCTCAGTAGGAGTGATTGGTACCTTTGAATTTTATTCTAACAGATCAGTCTGCTGTCAGTCCCTTTTCCTTCTAAACCTGCGAGCAAATAAACATAAACTGGAAAACTTCATTTCCCATATTGCTACAACAGTGGGTTCTGTAAGATTACAGCTTAGAAATGCTCAGATTCCATTTTTGCTAACTTCTGTAATATAACCTCTTGGTGAACATTAGTTACTTCAAGTGCTCGGTGCATAAGAGGCTACACCCATTGTTCACCTATTATTTATTGCAACAATAAACAAATACAATATAAATACATTTGCAATATTTTTACATATATTTAAATCTTTTTAATCCCCCTGCCCGCTAAATTAAATCAAGAATGGCTCACCAAAGAACCAGTTGAAGACAGTTCACCTTGCATGAATTTGCCCCTTCTGTCTCTGGACCCTCTCTTTCTTCTTGACTCTACCTGCTTTTTTCTGAAAGAGACCTTTGTCTGTGACTTTGTTCATGCATCACACCAAGATACTGCATAACGTGACTATGGATTTGTGTTAGTTTGTTACGTGAATACAGTCATTGTGCTTTATAAATGTTGTGTGGCTGATTCAGTAAATCTTGACTAAAGAAGTCTTGACTTAGTGCAGTACGTGAACATAGCTTATATCGGGCCTATGTTTGTTTGGGTATGTTTGTATGTTTGCATACAGAGGAAAAAAGATTCTTTTTAATGAACTTATGAGAGTCCTTTCAAAAATCAAAGAAGGCTGCAGCTTTCTAAAACACATTTAATGTAGCTATTTTTTCATGTGAAATACAAGCAATTATATAGTAATTTTAGGCATACAATTAGTTATTCCAACAAGCAAACTAAAAAAAAGAAAAAAAATGCCAAGGCTTCGCTTGTGGATTCCATCTATCACAGTGGAATAGAAATCCTGTCTTCATCACATATACATTATAATTCATATTGATCTACTTCCTTTTTAGTTGAAGCAACCTTTAATTAGATCTCAGTTTGCTTGCACTTATAAAGATGACCAAATAATCAAGCCAAAGAATCAACCCTTCAGTTCACCTCCCGTCCTAACAAATGTGTATCCAGCACTCCAAAAAACAGCAGCTTCTCATACTGAAGACAGATCAACTTCAGGTAAATTCAGTCAGCAATTTCTCTCTATTTCTCTGCCCCCTCATGTATTGACGAGGATGAATGAATATGCTGTCAGTTAATTGAATGGCCCCCAAATAAATGAAATAATTGCTATACCAATGTAGAAATGGTCCGCTAGACATGTCTTGGCACCTGCAATGGCTAGTTAGATGCCACAGGAAGCTCAAAGCAAGGCATGATGGCAGCAATCTTTCCCTGCCAAGTGTTTCTCTACAGTTGATGCTCAATGTTATGTTGTTTCTGAATCTATTAGCTCTTTGTAGTCAGCATACACATACCTAGTTATTTTATTTATTTTGTTGCATTTATTTAACAAGTGTTGCTTTCCCAAAACTGTAAGCTGTCTTTTCCTCTGTCAGCTTAACTTAATGCCAAACATGGGAAAACCAGGAAGTCCAGGTAGTTCAAATGAATATAAAGGGTTTTTTTTTTTTGCAGGAATCCGAACTACTAACGTCAAAGCAAAGAGGCTGTAGATAAGAGTGAATTGAAATCAAAGTGGGTTGGCCTTAGATCTCTTGTGATCTTGGTTTGACCTCTCCCTTGGGCTCAGCCTGGTCATTTCCTATATTTTCTTTACAATGGTAATATGAGAATGAACAATATTGTCCTGAAATCCCCCATAGTTCTAAAATTTAGATCTTTACTACCACTTTGCAGCACAAAATATGCCATCTTTGTGAAAAAGAATTTTTGCCTGTCAGGGCAATTTGTGGTTTTTGGTTTGTTACATTCTACCTACTGGATACACCACAGAGATCTTGCTGCTACTTCTAGAGAGGTCTGGGGACACTGGCACTTTCTGTGACCTTCAACAGTTGTAGGGCAGAAAAAATACAAGGGATTTGCTGTCCAGGAGTGGCATAGTTGGCGAGATCACCAAAGGGCAAAACCACAAAGCTGAGGACATGCAAAGCAGATCATTTTGTTTTAATTGCTGCTGAAGTGTTACTTGCTCTTCATTTTCAAGATTAAGGCCATCTGATCAATCTGCCTTCTAATTTTGCAGTGGTGCATTTAAATATTAAGTTGGGCCATAATAAGTCTTCATGCACAATGAGAAAGCCAGTGAGGTTATTACCAATTCTTTTATAGATGGACCATGTGAGCTTGATCTGATTACATTCTGTCTGATCAAGTAGCAACCTAGACTGGAGGGGTGGATGTGTTTTTGGCCGTTATGTTAACTCATAATCTAATATCAGTTTTGAGTTCATGTAACTAATGTAGGAGCAAAGAGATAGGACATAGTATTTCTAGTGAATCATTCTTCATGATCTAGGTCACCAAGGTAGAGTTGAGGAACTCCAGGGTGATGGAGCTCTGAAATTTTTCTGCGATCAAGTGGCTGTCATGAAGAAAACGACCTGAGCTTCTTTAAGGCAATACAGCAAGTGCATGCTACCAACCTAGCAGTTTGAAAGCACGTAAATGCAAGTAGATAATAGGTACCACTTTGGTGGGATGGCATTCCATCTGCCTTCGGTGTATAATCATGCCAGCCACATGATTATGTTGTCTTCAGACAACAGTGGTTCTTTGGCTGTGAAGAGATGAGCACTGGCTCTAGAGTTGGACACGACTAGCAGGGGAAACCTTTACTTTATGTATGTATGTATGTGTATGTGTACATGTACATGTATGTATATATATATATACTGTATATATATATTATCTGTAAATGACTCCATCTGCCGTTAATTTTGCATTTCCTCAAAACCAGGAAAATTATTATGTTATTCATCATGTCCACTATTTCTTTCTTTTTAATTAAATCCAGTTCAGGCTATAACCCTTTTTATACACACATTGAGGTGGATATAAAATTATTTTTTTTCTTCTAATGTGTAATGTGAAATATTGTTAGCCCCTCCCCCTGTATTTGCAGTTCTTTTTTCAAACTCCTTGCAGTTAATTTGGTTTTTACTATCTTGAGTAATTTGTGTGTTATATTAGGATCCAAAAAAGGAAAGGGGAGTTGGAGTTTGGCATGGTGACCTCACTTGTACCTGTTGGCTGTTTTTTATTGGAGCTCTTTATCTTTTCCAGAGTTTGCATGGTAGCCATGTGGGGTCAAGAAAATTCATTTTAGTCAAGGAGGCACTGACAGATTGTAGCTACATATCTCCTTAATGCCTCCTAAACTCAAAAAAACTTGTGTTTTCTTATGGCTACCAAGTAAGCATAGGGAAGATGCTACTGACAGATGCAGTCAGGTTGTCAGTACCAGTCCTGAAGCATCTTTGCTCACTTTGGATCCAAGTATGCCCACTTGCCCTTGCATCACTCACAGGTTTTACCGTTCTATTCTTTCCTGACGCAGAATCATCTCTGAGAACATAAAATAACACTACTTTTAGAACAGACTGTAAGCAGATCCAACTACTTGACCTAGAGCATGAAACACTGAGGCAATCAAACTTTTAAGATTTGGAAAGAACATTGCTTGTTGTTGTTTTTAGGACATTTTCTGTGTTTGCATTTAGAGGTAAATAACTGAAACCTCATTGAAAATGCTGCAAAAAAGATCTGGGATGTGAACTTAGTGAACATCGATACACTGTAGCAGTTCCCATGATCATAAAAGCTTATGCAATTATCGGATCATTTATCTTGAACATTTCTAAGGCTCTTTGCTGTTTTTTTCTCCTGAATTAATATCTGCTGCCACCTGCGTCATTATGAGATTGACTTTTTGTATTTGTCCAGTTAAGTGGCTGTTAAAGTACTCCTCAACAGTAAAACGTAATACCTTTCGGTGATTGGGCACTGCATCAAAATCCAATTCTCATTTTGCAATAATTTGCACATGCTTTTAAAATGAATGGTTTCTTGTACTCTTGTTTCTATACGTGTTTATTTTCTGAAGTGGTTGCTGAACTATTTTTTATGTCAAAGGTAATGGCTCAGATTGTATAATGTTGTTTTCAACTAATTATCTCTACTAATTAGACTTAGTTAACTCAATTTACAAGAACACTGTCTCTTTTGAAAATTACCAGGGGTGATTAGTGTACAACAAAAACGATTTAAAACTGTGCATTCTTTTTCCCTTATAAAATGTTTTGTTTTCTTAACTATCAGGAAGCCTGGCTTCATCACTTGAAAATACTACACTTGGAACTGGTTCTGAAAGTGTTTGTCAGAATGGAAGGACAAGAAACGAAATAGGAAAATTAAGTTGCCAGCCAGAGAGCAAGAACCCAAAGAGGAAGCTGGTGGACAGAACTAGTGAAAATGTCATATTCACTAATGAAAATGAAACACCACAGCTTATATACCATAAGAAACCAAAGACTGCAATGAAATGCCAAAATAGTTTGGACAGCAAACTAAAAGAAACCAGAAAATCCAAAAAGGCTGTACCCAAAAATAAGCTTCTTATTGGGCAAGCAAAACTAACTCAGTTCTTTAGGTTGTAAATGTCAAGACTATATTAAGATTCCCATTGCAATCATGATTATGCCAAAGTTTTATATGTACAATACTTACAAAATTAAATCATCACGTTTTATGCAGAATTCACAGTTTAATAATGCACTGTAATTTTACACTTGTTTCAACATGTGGCATTCTGACATAGAAATATTTAGAATCTTTACAAACACATAGCAATATTTTAACCACAATTACAATTTTTATGACTTATCAAGGAAAGGCTTGTCTCTTCCAAGTGATGGACTTCAGGGTCGCTTTAGGCTTGCCAACAAGGTCGATACACTCTTCCCAGCATACATCTAAGCACTAAAGAAAACACACCAAAAATTTGTGGTTTTGACTGTCAAGTACGTATTTTTATAAACAAGCTTAACTACATTGTCATCTGTAGTGGCATATTGTAATTTTTCACTCATTTGAAATTTTAACTCATTTTTTTCTAATAAATATTTAGAATACATGTTATCTTTTGTATCTTACATTTAAGCAGTCACTTTTTAAAAGATTGAGTGGGACCTACAATTTTTAAAGACATAGGGTAATAATAAACCTTTCTTTTTCAGAGAAGTTATTCTGATGATTGATTGCTACATTTGTCCTTTGATAATAAAAAGGTGGCAGCTCAGTATAGTTTTACCTGTGTTACATACATAGAGATGCAATTGAATATACATGGGTGAATGAAACACTGGCTTATTCCCGAGCAGGCTTGAGCTAAAAAAATTAGCTGGTTTCTAAGGCACCCCAAGTCTTCAGGAGTTTGGTAGAGAAACTTGACTACCTTTTGTGTGAATGCATTGAAAAAGATGATGAAAAAAGGCAGCTCACGGGAGAGGAGGGAGAAATGATTGTGTCTCTCCTGCTAAGCCAAGTTAGGAAAACTCTTATATTTGGGTATCTAGACAATAGAACTAACCTGGAGGCATTAGTCTGCCAATTCTCTTTCTCTCTGGCTCGATGCTCCTTGCGACTTCCACAACTGGCCCAGTAGCATGAGGATTCCTGACAAATTAAGGTGGGCTTCAAACTGCTATTGTAGCTAACGGACAACTGCCCAAAAGGAAATGGTGGGCAACATGTGCCACAGAAGTTAGGAGGTGGAAAGCTAGCTATGTGGCTCTTCTTGAGCCTCCGCTGCAATGTGCAAGTGAAAAGGAACTTGAAAGTTGGGAATACAGGTGGTCCTCGACTTATGACCACAATTGAGCCCAAATTTTCTGTTGTTAAGGGAGACATTTGTTAAGTGAATTTTTCCCCATTTTACGACCTTTCTTGCTACAGTTGTTAAGTGAATTTCTGTGATTGATAAATTAGTAACCCGATTGTTAAGTGAATCTGGTTTCCCCATTGACTTTGCTTGTCAGAAGGTCTCAAAAGGTGATCATGTGACCTTGGGACACAGCAATGGCCATAAATATGAACCAGTTGCCAAGCATTTGAATTTTGATCACACAAGCATGGGGATGTTGCAAAGGTCGTAACTGTGAAAATGGTCATAAGTAACATTTTTAGTCCCGTTGTAACTTTGAACGGTCACTAAATGAATTGTTGTAAGTCGAGGACTACCTGTACTGAAGATCACTAGTCACATACATCAAGGGAGTATAACCAGCTGAGAAATTTGAGAATTTGCCTTGAGCTCTACCTAGATTGCTTCTGCTTATCACTGGAGAAATGGTGGCCACGGTTATTCATTTCAGTAGTTGTAACTACTATTTTAGCAAATTAAGGTAATATTAATGTTTTGCAGAAAAATGAAAATATAACTTACTATCAAAATCTCTTCTTCCAATAGGCAAATTAGCTGAGTTTTCATCACTTCCTGTCTCACGCCGTTCTTGTATTGATTCAATATTTTCAACCTCAGCATTTGATGGAAAAGTCATAGGTCTCTCCAATTCAAAATAAGGAATCTGCTTAACACTTAAGCTCTGTGGCTCGCCGTAGTTTATGACATGATGTTTATAACCTATATTCTGCACTCCAGAGAATAAGTAGAGATGAAAATTTTCAAAATAAAAATATTCCAGTCCTTAACCCAATAATGAGCCATTTTCAGAAAAGAGTTATCTACAGATTGCAGCATAACCTAACTTGAAGTTTAGTTTTTAGCTTAAAAAAATCAAGAATCAAACCAGGTTTTTTCAAGGCAAGACATCTTAATACATACGTTTTGTTACAAATTTATGGTCCATAATGCTAATTTGTGTTACACAATAGCTACACAGAGAAAACTCACTGAGAAATGAGGGTTTCGGTCTTCATCCAGAAAACTGCTGTCCTCCATTTTATAATGCTCAAAAGAAGATGCAGGCAGAGACTTTCCAGCTTTGTCACCGTTCTGTGTTATCTTTCCAAGGCTGAACGTGCTTAGCAGCATATTATCTTCTGCTTTTCGCATAGACTTTGAAACAGAAAGCAAAGACCCTTGAGACAAAAGAGAAAAAATCAATAGTAATACATAGGATGAGATACACATTCTCCAACGTTTAGATGTTTGCATGGAGGTGAACAAACTTTAAATATTGCTTAAATGGGGCTAATTTGAAAATAGCACATCGACAGAAAAAAGGTATTATATAGCTTGCGGAGTGAATAGATACCACTTCAATGACTTTCACCCTTTTCAAAGAACTGTGAGTAAAGAGAACTGACCTTTTGTATATCATTACATGTCTTTTGTTCCGAACCATAGGTGATGAGCTGCTTTTCAATACATTCATTATATACTTTGGATTATCTTATCAAGTACCACGGGGACAATTATCTTCTGAGTTCTAAGTTAATCTTTAAATTCCACTTCACACAGTCTCAGGAAAGAATTAATTTGTGCATGTGTGGAAAAAGAAAGGCAGAAAAACTTCATTATTCATGCTTTAAAAACTAAGGCTTCTTGAGAAATAAGAGAAAAACAGTCTCTGTGAGGAAAAGTCTTAAGGAATTAAATCTTATCTTAAAGAGAATTCAAATCTCTTCCAACTTATTCAGACAAAATGTTTCGTAGGTGTGCATAAAATAAGGAGTTGTGGATATAATTTTAAATATGCCATTAATTTTGAAGTAGGTGTCATGACTCCTGCTTCCTTAGGAGAGAATATTATTTAAACAAGTTGCAAAGCCTGTCTTTGTCTCATAAGTGTTCAGAGGAGACAGATTTAATATAGGAATAGCGACATGAGTGAGGAATAACTTGGCTTTGTGCCTGTCTAATGTTTTTCTCAAGCAGCTTTGTCTGAGATTTTGAATTGTTCCACCCTTGCTCCACAAAAGTATAAATATAAGAAAAGGTAGCTTAGAAGATATCGAACAATAGAATAAGCCAAGTAATATAGGAATAATTCAAGTAATGACATTTGAATTAACTGCAGTAAGCTTCGATCGGATAGTCAGTAATAAATGTACACACCAGTTTGCACAAATAATGAATCAAGACAAAGGAGGATAATTAATTAAATTAGATATTTAAGGCCTTATTCAATGAGGCTGGGGGAAAAAGAAAACGAAAACGCTGCCAAACAAGCTGGTGAATGGACTCAGATTGGCAATGGATGTGCCTTCAGAAGATCAGATTAAGGACATTATCATGGAGGATATTTATGTGATCACTAAGAGTTAACGTTGAGTTGATGTCACATAATCAACAAACATGGATCATAAAACAATACATTTTAAGCCCAAAACTTGACCGAAATAGATCATGAACTGTTCACATGCATGCTCCAGATAATAGCAATAGCAATAGCACTGTATTTATATACCGCCTATCAGGGCTTGCAACCCTCTCTAAGCGGTTTACAA
>JANHJO010007197.1:30807-41104 GCA_032468235.1 Pseudoxyrhopus heterurus | reverse complement strand
TGGTGGGATTCGATCAGCCAAACTGCTGATCTGCAGTACTCTGCTCTTACCACTTGAGCCACTGCAGCTCCATAATGCAATTCTCTCAGAGCAGGAATATCGCGTGTTTGTAGCAGTACGGAAACGGGGCCTCTTTAAGCACGTATACCCGTGTAGGCTTCCATGCTCCAACCTCTTCCCGTCATGTTCTTCTCCCTCTTGTAGAAAACGGACCGATCCATGCGCGACGACTTCAGCTTCAGCAGCAGCGCTCTCATTGGCCTTCTGGTGATAGCAGTTGCCATAGCTACGGTTATAGTCATAAGCTTGGTGATGCTGAGGAAGAGGCAGTATGGAACCATCAGCCATGGGATTGTAGAGGTGAGCGGGGCCCGGAGACGTATCCCGTGAACCCGGAGGTAGAGCAGAGCCAGGCTGGTGGAGGGAACGGGGTAGAATCACTGCTGGAGGATTATATGATTCGAGGTACCCCTTTTCGAACAGTGCGGCTGGGAAATGAATTTTCAAAATGAAACCCCGAAGAATATTTTGGTTCGTGCACACACGGAGCCTGTTTGGGAACTCTTGAGCAACGGGAGTCAGTCTAGAAATGTGATAAATCCCTACTACGAATCATTTCTTTAATTTGACCAGTATCTGTATGCAAAAGCATTATGGTTATATACTTTCTTTTGGGTTAGAGCTCTTGTGAGTTAATCTCCAAAGTCTGGTACTGTTATATAAAGAGCTTGGTTGTTTTCTTGCAGATGTTTCATTACACAACTAAGATAGTAAGATAGCCTCCTGCGGGTTCCGTCAGCCAGGCAGTGCCAGCTGTCGGGCCCACGAGGGAGGTCCTTCTCTGTGGCAGCCCCGGTTCTCTGGAACCAGTTACCCCCAGGGGTCCGGATCACCCCCACTCTGCTGGCCTTCCGGAAAGGCTGTGAAAACCTGGCTCTTTCGGCAGGCTTGGGACCAGTGACCTCGCCTAAGAAAGGATCTGCGAGGTCTGGAATATATGGTGTATGCCTGGGTTATTTATTAGAATGCATTTTAATGATTTTATTTTATTATATACTGTTATATTTTATATACCGTTTTTATTGCATTTGCTGTGAGCCGCCCAGAGTCCTCTGGGAGTTGGGCGGCATATAAGTACGACTAAATAAATAAATAAATGTAAAAATACTTATATTTAGTACGTTTTCATGTGTACAGCAGTTCAAGTTAAATTAACCCTCATGCTGCCTTTTGTTCATTTGTTAGAAAATAAGAAACGGTGCAGGATTACAGTATAGTGTGTGATAGACTGGTATGGTTTTTTTAGACTATCATGATGCTGATTTCTGCCTACTAACAGGTTGACATTTTGTCTCCAAATCCATGTATTACTCCATTTGGGCATTGTTTTGAAACACAAATCTAACAAGCTGGTTGAGAATGATGGCCATGAAATACAGTAATGAAACCAAGAGCATAATATGTGATTTAATGTACAATTTAAGGTGGCATTGTGTATGTGACATTTGTACAATTCTGTGTTGCTTATGTTAGCGTTCCAATGAAACTTATTTATGTAAGCTAAGTATAGTTGGGAATGTTTTTCTCAAATTTTCTCAGAACAGAATGAAAGAAATATATAATAAGCTACCTAAGTTGAGCAGTCTTGGTTTATCTAAGTTGATGATAGAGTTCATAAGGGAGTAAGGATTTTACTAAGGAGATCCATGTAGTGCAGGGGTTTTAAGACTTGCGGACTTCAACTCCCAGAATTCCTCCTTCAGTCATGTTAGCTCAGGAATTCTGGTAGTTGAAGTCCACAAGTCTTAAACTTGCCAAGGTTGAAGACCCTTGGTTTAGTGAATGTTCGAAGTTACAATGTCACTGAAAAAAGTGAGTTTTCACCATTTTTCACAGTTATGACCGTTGCAGCATCCACATGGTCATGTAATTTATATTCAAATACTGGGCAGGTGATCCACATTTATGACAGTTGCAGTGTCCCTGGGTCATGTAACCCCCTTTTGCAACCTTCTTGCAAGCAAATTCAATGGGGAAGTCAGACTCACTTAACAACCGTGTTACTAATTTAACAACTGCAGTGATTCACTTAATAAACATGGCAAGTAAAGTCATAAAATGGGGCAAAACTCAAGTAACAAATTTCTCACTTAGCAACATAAATTTTGGGCTCAGTTATGGTCGTATGTCGATGACTATTTATAATAAGTAATATTGTTTTAATTCCTGCTAGGGAAAGCTTCCAGTTGTCACATCATTGTTTTCTTAATCAGCTGAATCACTGATAATTGCACAATCTTTTATATTAGGGGTAGAATACATGCCTGGTATGCAGAAAACTCCAAGTTTCAGCATTTCTGTTTTAAAGATTCAGGCAGAAGGTGATAGATGTCCAACTTTGAAAGGCTCTTCCCTAAATTTCCTTTTGATGCCTCTTGAGATCTGCTGTCTATGACAGCTACATAACTTGCAAATGTTGTCATGAAATTTAAATATTTAGCGTGGCAAAAAGGGGAAATGGTTAAACACTAAGACATATATTTTACTTTTTCATGAAATGTGTAGTAAACATAATAAATTTATGTGCAGTGCTCCAACAAATGGGGAAAAATCCACTATTTCTTAAGTGGGGAACAATTTGCTCCAACAACAATTCAAATCAAAAGTTAAGTAATTGTGTGAAAAACTCTATTGCCTTCAAGCTGAACACTGTTTTGCTAGTCATAGACCCTTATACTGAATATTACAGTTGGATTCACTTTAAAAAAGTGATTCATGAGAAGTGTTTGGCCCTTCTGCAAGCATAGCATCCCTCTGCTATCATTGATTCTAAAGGATAGTGGTACAAAAAAATTTCAAGGTAGGGACATCCTCGGGGGTGGGGTGGGAATCATAAAACCAAGATGACAAGTACACTGCAGAATTGAAGGCGCTTTCCTTTATTCATGCAACACATATGAAATTGGGCTGGGCTTCAGTTGTGTAGTCATAGCATATGACTACTCCCTGCAGAGACCTCTACTCAGGTTGGATCAAGGTCAAGGGATCCATAGCATGCTTCAGCCAAGTGGAGAGAAGCCTCTATGTAATTTCTCTCCCAATTGCTTTAGAAGTTGGCAAAGCTGTGCTGAGAAGTCAGGGGTAAGCAGGGCTCGGCACTGTATGTGGTTCTGAGGTCTGTGAATATGATAGTAAGGACAGGGAAAGCCCTGTTCCAGAGCAGTGCTCATTGGTTGTATGGTATGGAGGATTGGGTGATCTGATAGGCTGGTCTTTGGGGATACCATGGCATGTGTGTGCATGTGCGTGCGTGTGCGTGTGTGTGTGTGTGGTGTGTGTGTGAATAGACCTTCAGGAGATGGTGATGTTGAGGAACGTATTTCTATGTTGGCAGACAAATGGGAAAAATAAAAGAAGATGTTGCGTGTGCTGCTCCAGGGAAAGCAGGACCTTCAGTTTGTGGCAGGGCCTCACATCTATTGTAAATGCTCCAACACTAGAAGTTTTTAAGAAGAGATTGGACAACCATTTGTCTGAAATGGTCTAGGTTTCCTGCTTGGCAGGGGGTTGGACTGGAGGACCTCGGAGGTCCCTTCCAACTCTGTTATTCTGTTCTATTTTTTTTGTCTTACTTCTGGGTCTGTGTGGTTAGATTGCTGGATGCCTTGTCTTAGGCTGCTGCTCTATATGAAGTTGAACCAGGGCTGCAGTTGTATTGGGCCCTCTAGTTTTTGAAGCGATTGAATGATATTGGCAGAAAACAGCAAAGTGAATATTATGGAAATAATTATGAGCCCTTGTTCAAAAAGATGTTAAGAATGGCAAAGCATGTATACCTTTCTGTTTGTATTGACTCTGCAAATCATTGTCCAACTATACTGTTCAAAATAACCTGTTTCTGGTTAGGGAGGATCAAGTTGGAAGAGATTCCTGCAGGAGGTGATACCAGCCACTTCGAAAGAGACAGGCATTGTTTGATCCAACTGCATTGGGCATACTCAATCTCCAAACATTTGGGAAAAGGTCATGGAAAGGTCATGTTTATATTTATGAACTTAAACCAGGTGTTTGTGTTGGTTGGGATCATCTTCTTGGAGCAGGAGAACATCAATCTTAGTATTCACCTTCCTCACCATGCTATTGAAATAGCAGGTGGCAGGTGAATGATCCTTTCCATGCAAACCTTTCAATAGAAGAATTTTCTCAAGATATACTCTGTCCAAAATGAAAGAAAGGGCAATGGTTTAGCACTGCAAATGTTTGAACTTGGTGGAAGAATGGTTTGCATATTTTCACAGTAACAGCATCACAATTTGGCAAGTTTTCTCACATTTTATCTTACAATGACCTGATAAGAAATTTATTTACACATGTTTGAATGTCTGCATATTTCCTAGAAACTGCTGTCTGACTGGAGAGAGAGAGAGAAAAAAAAATTCAACAGGGGCAAATTAAGGCCAATCTGGTAGTTGCTATCGAGGAGTTAGGAATCTTTCCTACTCCTACCTGGAGTGGGACCTTCTGTATGCAAAATATTAATTGTATCACAAAATTTCTGCAATATTGATCATGATGTGGAATCAAAACCAATTGAGTAAAGCAGAGTAGAGAATATTTACATTCCTTGCATATCTTCTGGTGGAAGGAAAAATGCACCTTAGCCTTCCAGAATAAGTGTTTCCTTTTATGCTGAATTCCCAGACCAAAGATATCAGAAAGCAAGCAGGGCTGTGACAAAATTCTTCATTATGATACTAATAAGTTTATAAAATCCTGTCTGATTTTTCAACATTAATATTGAACCATGTTATAACTTCTAGAGACCCTAGTTATTACTTGGAATTTTGAGAGTGCCCTGGGTTTTTTTTTTTTAAATTTGCTGCCAAATCCGGGTAGCTTCTTTTCATTATCTCTCAACTGCTTAGTCTGTCCTTACGTTGAGTGGCGTATCAAAAATAAACCAGTGATGGAAATAAATATAAGCAATCGAGCTATAAATCAAAGAAGCTACAGTTTCTATCGAACAGCACCATGAACAGCAAATTGTCCCTCTCCCTCCATTTTTTTTAATCCTCATAAAAAATTTATTCAGGTAAATTAGGCTGAGAAGCTCCCCAAATGTTTCTTAGCAACTTCCAACTCTTGTCCTGTTATGTGAGCCCTCAACAGAAGAAATTAGTGTACAACTTGAGATTCTGCCTTCTGTTAGGTTATTTTCTCTTTTCTCTTGTAATAAATATGAAGAATTTATTGCCATGATTGGCTGCAACTTCTAATTTAGTGAGCTTTAGAAATGCTTCATAGCACAACCCTATACTTACACACTTGTAAATTGCACTGAACTCAGCTTATTCTTAAAAAGATATCCAGTACCTCAAATTGCAACCTTGGACATACTGTACATGTGGGATACATGCAATATAGGGATTATGAACCTGCAAACTCCTATCAGTTGTGGCTTTTTTTAAAAAAAAAAGTATATGCAAAAATGTATACACATTTTCAGTCAACTTCCGTATATGCATGTTGTACCTATTTTTCTAACATGCACATTGCTGCATGCAGTTGTTTTGACATATTCCAGGCATTACTTTGACTAATGTAGTGTCTGTGCATGTGTTTTCCCCTATATATGCTTTTTATCTGTGAAAATAGTACTGCAACATTCAGGACAGCTTGAACGTTGAAGAATAGTTGTAGCATGGATCATGTACAATTCAGGAAGTACAATGTAGGTATACTTGCAATAAAATGTGAAAAACATTTATCCCCATTGCCTTGATATATATGTTGATAATTGCAATATCTATTTAATATCTATTCCTGCATATAAGGTGTTGAAGAAAATGAGGAAAAGCTGTTGGGATCATATTCTTCTTATGGATTTCCTGGAAGTATCTGGTTTGACTACTGTGAGAAACTGGATATGGGATTAGGCAGAACTTCATTCAGATCCATTAGGACCCTCCATATGTTCTTATGCGCAGTGTCCAGTATTCTTGGGTTGTTTCTCAGTAGGACTTGACACCTGAATAAACAATTGCAACCACATTATTTAGAAAGAAGCTTCAGCTTACTCCATAAGACTTTATGGTGTTTGCTGTAAAAGTTTATAAATAGGCCTTTAAAATACAGTCCTGTTCCTATAATTTTTTTTAAAAATAGGAATTGACTTTTTTCATATACTGCTTTTTAATAGGTTTGTACACGGAGGCTTTCTATTGTTATTTGAATGTCTTCTTGCTTGCATGTATTTATATGTTTGGACTATGGTTGAAAAATTGAAGTCAACTAAATATAAAATAAAATAAACGGTGAGCCCTCTGGTGGTCACATCATTTATTTTGTTACAGCCTGTTCACATTATTCAGGGATCTGCCGTGAAGTTAAGTAGTGTGTTCTTTTCCCTCCTGAGAAAAGTGCTCCAATCTGGAGAGCCAGTCAGCCATTGCTTCCAAACAATCATTTTACTGCCTTGTTTTTCTTTTCCAACCAACACTCCATGTTCTGTGGCTCTTAAACCTCACTAGATGTTTTCAGAAGAATATTTTTGCTTGGATTTTTGCTTTCCTGAAAAGTCCTGCTGCAAACCTCAGGTTTCTGCCCTAAGTAAGCTGCTTTTAGAGAATTCAATTGCAGGAAGCAAAATTCTGATAAGGGCTGTGCTTGCCTGTCCTGTCCTGAAGGAAAACCGTGAAATCTTGTGCCAAGGTAACTCAACTTTGATATGAGAGAAAAATAATAATAATTCTGCAAGCTTATAAAAGGAGCCCTTAATTGTTGTGTTAGGATTTCCAAGGTGGCTCCAGTGTTGAGAGTTCACAAGAAGATGTAACAGAAAATGTGAATGTCCCTTACTTGCAACTTCTGGCCAAGCCAGTATTTCTTTCCTGGAAATCTTCATCCTTTACCATTCAAAGGATTCCAATATTACCTCCATGGGAGGAAGCCATGATGTAGCGATGGTCATGTTGAGAAGATAATAAGAAAGGACCCCAAAGTCTTCTAGTGATCATATGCATTGTATTCCACTTAGGGTTGTATTCAGGATATACTCAATAAAGTAAATATGGCAGCTGCAATGGTGTCATGGAAACGCCATCCATTTTTATGTGTGAAGTTCATAAAAAAACAAGCAGAGCTTCAACTGGACCATCATGGCCTCCATCTTGACTTTTTGACCATTGGCCATGGACACTCCTGGCTTTAATTCAAACCAGAAGGTTGGAATAAGCTTGTGCATTAGAAACAGTACTTCACTACAGTTTTTCTTGGATTTTACTACTTTACTACTGGTATTTTCTATATTCAGAGAAGTTTTTAAAATATGTTTTCAAATACATTTTAAAGTCTATCCTGGCTTGTGATAATCTTATTTCTTCTATTGTACCTATAAATATTTCAAACTTTGAAAATGGGTTCTGTAGAATCCCTGGCAAGTTTTTAATTAAATTCCCCAATGGGCCTCAGTGTTGGAGAGCAACACATCTTGGTTTTTCCTTGAAAACATTTCGTTTCTTATTCAAGAAGCTTCTTCAGTTCATTACTTCAAGAGAACTGAAGCAGCTTCTTGAATGAGAAGTGTAATGTCTTCAAAGAAAAAACAAAGTCCAGTTCCCTTTTGGAAAAGCACCTTTGGGACAACCATGACCTAGATGATTGAGAATCTCCATAAATACATGCTTTGATCCTTGAGGCCCAGTCCTTGTTCCTAATGTTTCGAAGAATCATTTCTACTAATAAGGTCTCAGTAGCTTATTCCCGAGACTGAATTTCCCTAAGTTTTATCTATTCCCTCCCAGACAAACCCAAATAATGTAGATTGCTCTTAATTTGACTCTAGATGTTTCTGCTAGGTATAGTTTCTATGTTGTTACGCTGACATTTCTCCTGGCTGAATTTTCTCAGAATTGGGCTTGTTGCCTTCTTGAGGCTTTACCTCAAATTCACAGCACAGCTTCATGCTTACTTCACAAACAGTTCTGGTTTCCACATTCCCTTTGAACATATGGCACATTGCTTGCTGAGCTCCACTTTCTTCTGCCACAAATAACTGGCTTCAACTGTCAACCTTTTCTTTTTCAGAAATGCTTGGCTAGAACCAGGAACTTATCCCTACCCCACCCCCATTTATCATTTTTTTTCCTGCACATAGTAATGTATTGCATAGTTCTTAGAAGTGCAATTTGCATTATACGTTCTAGAATATAATGTTACACAGCAAGGGTGTATGAGTCAGCTTTTACTATTCTCATACCATCTAATTTTTATGAGTATGGTAGCTTGCCCTTTTTATAGTTCCAGAAATGAAATTGAAGACCACATGAACTGAGATGCAATGCTCCCTCCCCTAATTAATATATAATTTTCTTAAATAAGTGACAACATCAACAAAATATTGTAATTAAAGTATTTTCCCCAGGTTCACCATAAATTCCTTCCACCTGTTTTTCATATACAGTGTTCTCCTCACAAGATACCCAGTGTTCTCAAGCCGTTAAGGACATTCCCTACTCACTGGACATATTATGACCCTCGTTTTATTTTATTTTTCTTTCCGTAAGATTTTTGTACTACAGCTTGCAGCTTCCTCAAGCCTTCAGATTTGTCCATCATTTAGATAGGTAGTACTAAATAAGCGATAGCACCATCAACAGCCAAAAGAAAGATAGCAGTAATCGTATCAACAGAAGTATATTGAGTTAATTTGTGAATTACATGAACCAGCTGACATTTATGATGTAACCTTGTTAATGCTTTCTTGAGTTCTGTGCAAATGCACAACATCTTGTTTAGAATAAGACAATTTAATGAGGGCTATGTATTCCAGATGTTGCTCACAGAGCATTTCTCATGAGCAAAAAGGAAGTTTCTCTGTAGTTAGTTTTATACAATTTTTTTGTTCACCTGATACCTTTAACAGAACAACAGAATAACAAAGTTGGAAGGGATCTTGGAGGTCTTCTAATCCAACCCCCTACTCAAGCAGGAAACCCTATAGCATTCAGACAATTGGTTGTCCAATCTCTTCTTAAAAACTTCCAGTGTTGGAGCATCCACAACCTTTGGAGGCAAGTCGTTCCACTGATTAATTGTTTTCACTGTTTAATGTTTAATTGTACTCCTCTTATAGCAATAGCACTGTATTTATATACCGCCTATCAGGGCTTGCAACCCTCTCTAAGCGGTTTACAATGTCAGCATATTGCCCCCAACAATCTGGGTACTCATTTTACCGACCTCAGAAGGATAGAAGGCTGAGTCAACCTTGGAGCTGGTTAGCCACATGTTCTGCTAACTAATGTCTGTTTCACTAATATTAATATTGTTATCAGTTTTGACAGAAATCAAAACAACATACCCATTAGTTTGAAACCATTTTTCAGAATTCATTACAAACAAAACATTGTCTTCTCTTTAATGTAACCACTATTTTAATTTATTTGCATCTCCAAATAATAAATCAAAAGTATGCTATTTTTCATATAATGTTTCATAGTAAAACATCTCATATTGAGTAAAGCAATTTAACAATTACTCCTTGACTGGCAATTCATATTATTTTGTTAAAGTTCAATAAATACATACTGTGGGTATGTCATTAGTTCTTTGATGTAAAGGTACTTTTTGCTCTTAATAAATTATTGCATTATATTTAACTAGCAACAAAATATAAAAAATTATGTTGTTAACATAGCAATCTAAATGCAAAAAGTTATTCCAATAGCAGATGTTAAGGGAAAAGCATGAGAATGAACCAAGATAGTCATTCAATAATATCCATCACTAATCAAACAAGTTGGCATAAAAACTCATAGGCCATAAAACATTGAAAAAGAGCCCCAATGTTTGATATTAGAACATAGAATAATAGAGTTGGCAGGGCCTTGGAAGTCTCCTAGTGCAACTCTCAGCTCAAGCAGGAGACTTTATAACATTCTTGGCAAATGGTTGTGCAGTCTCTTTTTGAAAGCATCCAATGATGGAGCACCCACAACTTCTGCAGGTAAGCTGTTCCAGTTATGTTCTCACTGTCAGGAAATTTCTCCTTAGTTCCAGTATGGATCTCTCTTTAATGATCTTCTACCCATCACTTCCCCTTCAAGGATCGCTGCCTTGTCGTGGCGAAGGGGCTTGTATAGCTCAGTGAAGCTATGAGCTATGCCGTACAGGGCCACCCAAGATGGACAAGTCATAGCAGAGAGCTCTGACAAAAGGTAATCCACTGGAGAAGGAAATGGCAACCCACTCCAGTATCTTTGCCATGAAAACTCTATGGACAGTACCAAAAGGCAAA
>JANHJO010007194.1:52971-64337 GCA_032468235.1 Pseudoxyrhopus heterurus | reverse complement strand
CGGAGATGAGCACCGCCCCCTAGAGTCGGAAACGACTAGCACAGATGTGCGAGGGGAACCTTTACCTTTACCTTTATTCCCCCCCCCAAAAAAAATTAGATTGTTAAAACATCAAGGAAAAATACCATGCTCGATGACAAATACACTGTTTTGCTTAGTTCCAAAGATGGTTTTAGTCAGATTAAATTATTCTAAGATCATGAGGGACATAAGATTTTTAACTAATATAAACTGAATGATACATTTACAGGGTGTAAATCATGTATTTAACTTATATCTTATACATTAATTTATATATATTTATATATATATATATATTTAACCCATCGTATGCACTATAACCTTATTTGGCTCCCAGGACAGCATTAAAAGCAAAAAAGTTTAAAAACCATAATATGAATTCCCAGAGCCCAAAGGGAACACTTCTCCATACATCCATATTTAGCTATACTGGTTCTAGCCTTACTGTATCCCAACAAAAACCCCAAATAAAAGAGGAATTAAAAATACAGACATACGGGGCATGTCTAGAAAGCATTCCTTTCTGGTACTGGATGATCACATCTTCTGAATAAAGATTGAGAGCCTTGAATGGATTGATGCAGATCAAGATGTGGCCAACATAGGTCTGGGAAGAAACAGAATATGACCTTATTGCGTTTATGCTCATTAGCTTAGCTGGCATGTCAACAAATAGTTCCATTTCCCTTGTTGAGCATAGGCTTTGCATGAAAGATCTCCCATGTTCAATCTCTAGAAGACCAGGAAAAGCTACAAGAAGTCCTCTGGAGAGCTATTACAAGACAGCTGCTTCTCTTCTATTGTTTATTCAAGATGATTGAATAAACATCTTCATAGACAACATCTTCCCTTCTCATGCCCCACTTTGAAATGCATACAACAGTCAGAGATATTGCCAACAGAGATATTAAAAAAATAATGGTCATACATAGATAACACCTTGATGGAATCTCTTCTTCAGGCACAACAACACAGAGCTTTCACAGACTTCCCTAAGAAGAAACAGAAATATTGTAGTTACTTTTAATATTCACATGCTTAGCGTTTACTAACCTCAGACTAAAGTCAGGTGGAAACATGGTCAGTCTTTAAGTACATAATGATTCATTCCCAGGGATGGACTAGTTTCAGAATGTAGAGAGTTCCACTGTGTTTTAAGAACTGTTTCCCTAATACTTTGGAGAGGAAATCAACAACAGGCCAGAAAAATGGCACTGAAAGGGATGTCCTGCCAATAATTACCCGTGTTTTACTTACTCCAGCCTGGAAAGGTCTTCCGTCTTTTCTAATTCTGTGTAACAATATCCATCTTTATATACCTGGAAGAATATAACCAAGATATTTCTAAAAGTTATATATAGCATCGTTTTAATCAATTATCGCCCATAACGATCCTTTATTCATGTAGCTAACCACAATGCAAGTGCTTTATAAAAACAATTTTAAATACAAGTGTATGTATAAGATAGTGGATCTGTGATTTGATATTGCAAATCTGTGATTTGCATAGAGAAGGTAGTGTATCGTTCAGCCAAACACCAAATTCTGAGGAAGCATGGAATGATTTGTATTGATCTAAATCAGGGGTGTCAAACTCACACCGTCATGGCAGCATCATGTGATATATCGGGACTTTCCCCTCCTTCGCGAAACCAGTCGTGGACGTGGCCAGCACGTGATACATCCAGCCTGCAGGCTGGGAATTTGATGGGTCTGAACTCATATTGTTCCAGTTATAGGCTAAGCAAAGCTCTGTTCTGGAAGTGTTTCCCTTGATTTTCAAGCAAACCAAGTCAGACCACACTGTTTCTGAAATGACTCAGATTGAACTAAGCCTTTTCTGCAACTGTGGATCAGGCAGTTTCTATAGGCCTCTAGACCTAGGTTCATTTTTAGGTGGGCTAAGAAAGAACTCTTTTGAAACAAGGGCTAGTAGACCGAATAATGTTATAAGACACTTTTCTATGTTCCTAACCTGTTTCTGGGCCATGTCCTGCTGAAGAATATTTTCAGTTATATCTTCTGCCTCCCATCTTTCCAACAGTGATTTTTTTGATTTATGAGACTGGATTGAGTCCTTCTCCTTATATAAAGTCCACTTGCTTAGGTTCTCAATTGTAAGCCGTGGAAGTAACATTTCAGAATTCAACCAAATTGTAGGATCACATGTAAGAGGTTGGTGCCGAGTCCAGTGTACTTGCTCCGTGGTTTCTGGTTCAATGCTCTGAATGAGGTCTCCCATATCTTCTTCCTCAAAGTGGCTGGAAGAAGAGCCCTGGGACTTTTTCTTTTCCACTAAAAGAGAGGTAACAGCTATAACAATGTCTGTTGTTTGTATTTCAAGATATATGAATCTGGGGTGTCTACTCAAACCCTTGGTTCTTCCAAAGAATGGAAAACAAAAATGCTACAGAGATATCACAGTATGGATGTTTTAAAAAATGGGAATATATTGTTTGGTGCATTATTTTCCCTCTCAGGTTTTACTTCAAATTTTTAAACAATGATGTCTCATTGGAAAGAGGTTTGCCTCTTGATTTGGTGATATCTAATTTCAGCTAAAAATAAAAAATAATTGCAGAATCATTCTAAATCGTAACTATAAATACCGTACCACAAAGAAAAAAAATGTGTTTTCTAATGGGGTAGGTAGATAGATAATCTCCTTTGACAATGTCACATTTGAACTTTGTTACTAACATATGTATTTTGGAGAACAGTGAAGATCATGCATATTGGACAGTCCATTAATTTGTGTGTGGTTTGTTTCAATGTCCAACGTTTTATTTATTCATAGTACTGCAGAAAGGAAGAATATAATCAACCTGTGAAATGGACTCAACATGGCTAAAGAAAGAGTAGAGCAGGGAATTGGGACTGATTCCTTTAGTACTGCTAAATTTTGATTCTAAGAATCAAGAACATATGTAGCCATTAGTAAGAAAATGGAATTATATAGTAGCTGAGCCCAAAAAGAGAATGCATCGGGAACCTAAACTTGGAAGAGGACACAGCAAAAACATTTAGAAAATAACCAGTTGTACATGTTTGACTTTAAAGTCTTCATGTACCACAAAGAATTTTCATTTACTTTAGATTTCACATGATTGGGCTTACTTAGTATGGATTCATCACCTGGAAAACTGCAAGGAAATCCTTGTGTATTTCTTTTCCCATTATTTCTAGAGATTCCAAGAGAAACATTTTCTGAATTCACTAATTGGTGAACCTGGGGAAATACAATGGCAAATTTATTGTTAGTAATATTATTTTCTTCCGCAGAAAGTTCATTGGACTTCATCCATTCATTGAAGAGATCATTTGAAGTCATCCCTTCTTGCTGATCCTTTTCTATTAATGTCTCTTCGTTTGAGGTTTGATCACAATTTGATGAAGAACAAGAATATTCTTTGATATCCAAATCCTTTCTTGTGTACTGTCTTGTTGAAGTCTTATTGAACTTCTTGGCCAGCCCAACTAAATTAACAATTCTGTTGGCCATTCTTCTCCTGAATCCATATGTTTGGCTGTTCTTCATCCTCTTACCAAACCTCTTGGAGAACCATCCTGAGATGCCAATTGCATGCGCTATCTTTAAGAAATGATGTTTCAAGCTTGCTTTTGTGTGAGATTTATGGCTGAGCCAATGGGTTACTTTCCTAAATGCTGAAATTGTTTGTAACGATTTGTGTCTTGGTTGCTTAAACATTAATTGTTTTTCACCAGTAGTTTGTTCCCATGCGATCTCCTTGGTCTCGTTTCTGCCTAGAGTCTGGTGTGCAACTGTTTTGACCTTTCCTATTTTTTTCCCATCTGTGTCTTTCTTCTCAGAAGAACATTCTTTCACTTTAGAGCTTGAAAGTGATTTATTTTTCCTTTTATTTTTTTCTAAATGGAGACTTTCAGTTTCCTCCAATTCAGAACCAATTTCTGTTTCGTTTCTGAGAGAAAAAAGCTTGCTAATCGCTAATCGCTTGGTTTTAGCATGCTTGCTGTCTACCTTCAGCAGAATTTGAGGCTGAGAATTTAAGTGAGTATATCTTGTGGCCAATGAAGCTACTCCATCCACCCTGGTTCGACCCACTTGGTTTGACTGCTGTCCTAAACAGGAGCTTTGTTTGGCTGTATCAGATTTATTAGGAGCTTGATTTCTACATTTTACCAATTGTGAAGATGTGCTTTGAATACTGGCCCTTTGATCACTGAAATTTGTATTTTCTTCTACTGTGGTGGTCTCTCGTAAGGACTTATTCAAGCTAACATTATAGAACTTTGATCTTGTCATGTCAAGAAGTGCTGTTCCCTTGTTACTGCCACTTTCCCCCCCAGTGCTACTTATCTCATTTTCAGTATCTTCACTTCCACCTCTACTGTCCTCATAGTTAGACTCTTCTTTACCACATTCACATTCTGGTGGATTTCCATGGTCCCAAGAATCTCTCTCATCTTCAGTGTGGCTTCTACTGTAGTTTTTTGGGCTGCTTTCATCATCAGTTTGCTCATGGCTGTCACTCAGTAGAGCTATTCCTGTCACTGAACCTCTGTCCTTCTTCTTGATTTTGTCATTTCTCTTAAAATAATTTTCTTTACTTTGAAAGTCTTTTTTCTTCTTTTTGATCTCAGGCTTTTCTTCCCTTCGCCTCATTGTTTTCTGAGATGTCCGATAATGTCTTCTTTCTACGGCAAACTGACTTTCTATAAAAGTTGGTTGCCATTTCTCACCAAGGTTATCTTCCAAAAAGCTTCTCTTCTCTATTGATTTGAACTTGGTCTTGCCCGTCCCTTTATTGCCACTTCTTTGGTTCCACCTGCATTCATCCTGGGAGTCCAAAGATGATGAATCTTCTGAATTCACAGGACTTGCTTTGGAAAGCATTTTGGCTGATTTCTTAGCCTTTATTGCTTTGCCTTCCTTGTTTTTTCTGTTGGGCCTCTTACCGCTGTTAGAGTGAGCCTCCCATTTAGATTGTTTTCTGGTTTTATTATAATTTCTTCTTTGGCAGTCTTCCTCACTTTCTACTCTGAAAGATTCTGCATCAGGAGCAGTTTTATGCTTTCTTGCTTTATTTTCCTCTTTCAATGCATATTCCTCATGATCTTCAATGTCTCTTGGTTTGTAGCTTTTGACAATGGCACTGTGTAGTTGCTCTGAACTCTGATATTCTAGTCTCTGGGTCCTTCTTTTAGTCTTCTCTCCCAAAGAGGTTATTGGTTCTCCATATCTTCTCTCAGAATGACCTTCTCTAGTTTTTCTCTTTTCTTTTACTTCTTTGACGTCACTCCTTCTTTCTCCCTTTGTCAAATCTTTCCCACTTTTTTTCAGGCTTTGTAGGGAAGCATAATCCCCATCCTGATCAGAGAACCTATGATCAGAATTGATTTCTTCATCACTCTTTTTTTTCTTCTGTCTTTTCTTCTGCCTTTTAAATTCTTCAGCATGCTTTTTCTTTTTCTGGGAAGGATTGTTGGATTTCTTTTTTCGACGTGTTTTTTGTTCTGCCTTAGATTGAGAAGGTACCATTTTTCTTTATTTGTGAGCACATCTGTGAGGGGGAGGAAGAGAAAAATGCCATTTCTATGTCCCACTGTTTGCAAATAACAATCCTTATATGCAATGCAACACACTTACAGTAAGATGAGCAATTTCTGTATTATCTCAGGTAATTCTGTCCTCCAGAATTTTAGGGACTTGTCAGCCCATCCAACATTAACGTTTTACTGTACATATCAAGACAGTAAAGACTTCAATGTTTTATTATTCCAACACACCTATGATATTACAATCAAATCTTGTGCAAAATATTACACAAAAATGTAATATTTCTATCTTTATATTTTACACCTGGACTTTAAATACAATTTCCTTTCTCTCTGCATTGAGATTGAGAACATTTTTTGCTGCTGCTGAATTAAAGAGTTGGAAGCAGTAAACTTTTCAAATGCAATTCAAATGTAGTCTTAGCAGGAAGGATGGATCCTATGTAGTTTATGATAAGTCCAAAATAAGTTTCTGCTTATGTCAATAAAGCAAACAGCCTGGGAGCTACACTAATGCATTATTTCACTAGAAGGAAAGATGCTAAACTAAGGTGAATAATCACCAAGTACAGAATGTAATTAAACTGTTTAACTTTTCTCAAGCACTAAGCATCTGCAGATACGGTTTCTTTTTTAATTCTCCTTACAACAATCCTATTCCATGGAAATTGAAAAGAATAAATTGTATTCTAAAATCAAACAAGCAATATTGTGCCCCCAGTAACAATTGTGTCACAATTTGCTGATAGGGAGCACGTGAAAAATATTATTGGGTACGAGAAAGAAAATTCTACATTTGATAAATGGATAGGTCTGATATTGATTTAAATAGGGTTTCAACTTTTTCTTTTTAGCTAGAATAATTGAGATTTCTTACAAAAGTGGTGACATACATAACTGCTAGCTTAATGCATTGTAACACAAGTAAAATTCAGACATGTTGACAGTCCTGTTTGTCTATCTTACATTAATAAAAGCTACTCTGATAAAATTTGATAGATTGTCCTGCATCCCAAATTAATGGAGCTACCACAGCAATAACATTTTATTGACTCTGGATCTAAACCCATATTTTCAGTGCATCCTGATTTAAAAATGTTTTCATTCTAACTAAAAGTTCTGTTTTATCTTAATATCGCAAAAGCAAGCATATTTTTTTTCACTTGTTCCTACTTACCTGTCCATTCTGATTTCATTTAAGGGATTAGTTGTGATGAAGTTAGCAGAACTCACACTTTTGCAAAACTAAGCAAACCATGTTCCTTATTTCTCTAACAACCAGTACAGTACAGGTGTTTCCAATATTTATAAGCATATCCACTTTGATAGCAATCTTTGGTTGAACTAGGAAGTCTATGTGGTGAGGAACAGAAGGATGAAGGGAAGCTAGTATCAATAATTCAAGATTCTGTATGGCACATTTGAACTTTTCAACCAACGATGGCACCAGGTGGCTAGCAGTCCTCTGGCAAAATAGAGCCAATGAGTTTTGATTGAATGTAGAGGACATGCCAGATTTAGATACAGCAGCAAAAAAAGAGCTCTTTAAAAAAAACCTGTAGATTTTACATCGGAATTAACTCAGGAATCATTATGAATGCATTTTTAATTTACCAGCACTCAGGAATCATTATGAATGCATTTTTAATTTACCGTATGTATTCCTGATTGTGACATGTGGATTTAAAGCAGGATTTTCTTAAACAATTTTGCATATTAAAAAGAAAACAATGACAAGGAGTCCTACAGCATTTGAAAAGCTAATGAATCAATTATGGTACAAACTTTTATTTGCCAGTACAAATATACTGCTAGGCACAGAGAGAAGGACAAGAATCAAATGAAGCTCAGCGAAACAGATTTTCTAAAGAGGAGAGATTAGGGGGGGAAAACCCCTCATCAAATAGTTAAAAGATCCAGTTAAGACTGATGTGCTCCTATCCCAGCTAATAATAGCAAGGTAAAAACTGTGATTGTTTCGCCATTCTAAGCCTGAGAGTATTACATCTGCATATCAATTCAAGGCCAGCAACTTTAGGCTGGGGCCTTTTCTTTTTCTGCTGAAGCCTGGCAGGTGGGTGGGTTCAACAAAATCCAGTCCCAATATTTCAGTAATGATTGGGCTAAATGAGAGCAGAGAAGAGTTCATACAGTTTGACTCTCAGAATTGTATCAAAGCCACTGATCCCAACGTTGTTGACTCTTGTTTCATGTATCTTGCTTGGAAGGTGGGGAAATATACCTGTACTTGGAGAAATACTGGTTTCCTTGGCCTCTGCTTGACGCAGGGCAGCTTTGAGATGGAACCAAGAGGAGAGAAAGAGAGCCATGCAAAAAGGCAATGAAGTGTACACACCTTTTGTCTATTGGGTAAGAAGGTAAGAAGGCTGTTCTTCTCTCTCTCCTCCATTACTGCATTTGTGGTTGAACCATATGACCATTTGCTAATGGCATCCCACCTGAAACTTAATTGACAACCTTTCCCAAACACTCTCTTTATCTGATATATTATCTATGCGCACTTGTTCTTTTCCAAGGAAAATGCTGCCCTCCCCTTCCACCTATACATATCAATCTCCACCTCTTTTTGAAGGTTACCCATCTCAGCTGCTGAGTAAATCACTTTTTTTTGTGGTGGACCATGGATTAGAGCAGGGGTCTCCAACCTTGGCAACTTTAAGACTTGTGGACTTCAACTCTCAGAATTGATCAAAGCTGGCTGAGGAATTCTGGGAGTTGAAGTCCACAAGTCTTAAAGTTGCCAAGGCTGGAGACCCCTGGATTAGAGGATGGGGGCTTCTTACCTACATTGTAATGAAGCCCCCTTGTTGCACCATACCTACCCTCTCAGGAAAACTCAGGTGCTGGTGGGAGATCCATCTGACCTCGCTTTTCAGTAGCACACACACTCATCCGTGGTTTTTTGCAAGCGGGTTTGTCCTCCTGCCTAGGGGCGATGGAAAGAGTGGAGAGGGAAGAGCTTGAGGCGGCGTTAAAGTGCTGTTATCTATTGTTAAAAAAGAAAAAGGCAGCTAGATCCTGCACTCCCGCAAGGTCGTTAAGATAAGACCTGGATGCTAGCCCTTCTTTGCATGTTGGGTGGGGCCTGACTCTCTCCCTCGGCCCCCGTAAGAGGTTACTTAGTTAACATCCACTTACGTTGGGGGGTTGGCGAGAGGAGAGAAATCTCCCCAAAGCCGATCCTGATTTACACTTCAATTTCCTCCAATCGCTTTCCAACCAGATAGACTTCACTTTTCTCGACAGCTCGAGCCCTGGGACTTGAACGTTTGGAAAGAAACAGGTTAGTTTGGGTTTTCATGGTTTTCCCCTCATGTATAGATTATTATTATTATTATTACTATTATTATTATTATTATTATCGTTATTATTATTATTATCGTTATTAATATTATTATCGTTGTTAATATTAATATTATTAATATTATTAATCATGATTCCCAGTTTGGCCCCCTAAAAAGTATCGAAAGTATCTCATTCGAAGTAGCTCTGCCTTTCCCCTTTTGATCCGTCTCGCCGGCTTCTTTTTCAAAGGCCAGACGCTGCCTAGGGGGAAGCCTGCAAAGTAGAGGCCGCGGGAATACTTTGGGGAGGCGGGGAGGGCTGCCCCTTCCCCACCACCGCCACTCGTGCCTTCCTGGGTCGAATGGAAGAGTAGTCCCTTCTCCCCGGTTTCTTCGACAGCCATTCCGAAGTGGCAGAGGCCAAAAAAAAAAAAAATTCGGCTACGTCCACATTAACGCGTTTATTTCCACCTCTAGATGCCTGGAGTCTCCTTCTTTTTGAATGCCCCTTTAAAAAAAAAATTGAATCCGTCAGATCGGTGTGGTTTCCCCTTCCTCCCTTTTTTTTGGGACCGGGTCTTTCCCAAATCCAGCCTCAGTGCCTTTTTTTTTTTAAATTTCCCAACGGGTGCAGCGTGCCCTACGTGGGCCCAGGAGCATGGGGTAGGAAGATGGGTTTTCTTGCATGACTGTCTGGGATCTTAAGAAAAAGACCCAGGGGGCTTCCGCGCCAGCTTCCTCTCTCTTCCAAGGTCGAGGAGAGGCGCCCAGCTGGACGAATCTTCCTCCCCCTCCTACCCCACCAGATTTCGTTTCAACCAGATTTCGAGGCAGCACCGAACGGCGTCTCGGTATATATATATATAAAAAAAAAATGTCGGTGTTGGGGAATTGCTCAGGATCGCGTGGCAGAAGAAGCGCGGCATTCGCCGTTGGCTGCTAGGGTGAAGTCAAACTAGCAGGGTGTTGCGCTTGGCTTGGTTTACCGGACAGGTTCAAATCTGCCTTTTCAATCATAAGGGGAAGGGGGCGGGATCGGGTCCGGAGTTTACACAGCTCGGTTGCGAAGTTGGGAACTCGTCTGCCAGGGCCCCGCGGCAGCCTGAAGCGCAAAATACCGCAAAATACCGCAATGTGGTCTCGGCTATTGGAGGCAGAACGGACGTGACTGCGACTCCTTCTCACGTGCAATTTAAATCGGATTGAAAGCTTGAGAGTGGCGCTTAAACCCGGTTGCTCGGTCTAATTATGAACGTAAATGCATGGCGTAGCTGTTTTAATTTGGACACGACAACGGCAAGGGATGCTTTTTTCTTCTTCTTGGACTTTACGGTCACTTTAAATGTACATTGATCGGCATACATTAAAATGAAATTTTGTTGCTTACAGCTCTCAAAGGGTCACCACCTCCCAATACATAAACATGACAAAGACTAAATCTCCTGAGATTAAATCAGAAAAATAACCACAATTTTGCGGTTCTTCTCTCTTGGTTTGCTGCTACTTTACGCAGTGGAACATAGGCTATGATTCTATTTATGAAGGCCACCGAGATAACAGATTCTAGGAAGAAAGGAGAAAAAAAACCTGCCCTGTTCCTAAGGGAAGATATTCAGATTCCACTTTGAAGCAGTATTGCATTCAGTACTGGGAGATGAAATGGATTTTGAAGTCCACTAACCCAATTATCAAATATGATCCGGCTCGGCCATAAACTTGCTAGCTTCAAAAATCCCACTGCTAGTCAAATTTTTAAGTCATTCATCTAGTATCATTCAAAAAAGGCTAACTAACCATCCAGGGATTGTACATGCAATTGACCAAGTGGACTGTTGTTTTAAGGAATTTGCCTTGAAAAGCCAGCACTGAAGTTTAGAGAAGCTGCAACATGAGTGCCCATCTGAAAATAACCTGTAAAATATTTTTAATCTGATTTAAGCCTCTATATGCTATGGTAATGCATTCCGGCATGCCAGTTTTAATACGAGAGCAATTGGAAAGACAAAAAGAATAACCTCTCCAAAGAATCAAATAAATAAAATCAATTGGAGAAGTCAGTTCCAGAGAAGGAATATCCTCTGCAAACATCCCCTCCCCAATCAATGGAAGTAATCTTGTGCACCTTCCAGTTTCAAAGAGAAAAAAACTGATTGTAACTTTCACTGGAGAAGAGACCAGGTGACTTTACCCAAGAACACCTAATCCCATAGGACTGGCCTCTTCTTTGGATTCAGTGGAGCAGAAAATAATAACTCCCCATCCCATCCCTCTTTCCTCTCCGCCCTTTATATGTTAAACATGTTTTAGAGATATTTCTATAATATTTTGAGACTTAAGCAGATTGATTTAGTTCCCTTTAAAATGCTTATTGAAGACAGCTTCCATCTTCACATCAACAGAATGAAAGGCATAGATTCCGTGCAGCTAAAAGGTAAAGGTTCCCCTCGCACATCTGTGCTAGTCGTTCCTGACTCTAGGGGGCGGTGCTCATCTCCGTTTCAA
>JANHJO010007194.1:37183-52871 GCA_032468235.1 Pseudoxyrhopus heterurus | reverse complement strand
GACTCAGCCTTCCATCCTTCCGAGGTGGGTAAAATGAGGACCCAGATTGTTGGGGGCAATATGCTGACTCTGTAAACAACTTAGAGAGGGCTGTAAGCCCTGTAAAGCTGTATATAAGTCTAAGTGCTATTGTTGTTTGTTTGTTTGTTTTGTGTCTACAAGTCAGTGTTAACTCCTGGCAACAGCCTAGGCTAATCCCTGCAATTTTTCTGGGAAGATTTGCCCTTGCCTCCTTCTTAGGGCTGTAGAGAGTGACTGGTCCAAAGTCACCCAGCTGGTTTTGTGTCTAAGGCAGGACTAGAACTGATGGTCCACTGTTGTCTAGCCTGCCAGCTTAATCACTGAACCAAATTTAGAAGACCCAAATTTATACAAATGTTACTGGGATTAGTTTAAAGAGCTTCTTATTTATTAGATTTCTATCAAGTTGAAGAATGAAATAGCCCATCTGATAATACAAATAACAAACTGTCTAAAATCATGAAAAGGATCACAAGGTTCAAAGTTCAAAGCAAAAACAAAACAAAACCCCTAGCTACAGAGAAGGAAATAAAAAAAAAATTGAAAGAATTTTGCTTTAAAAAAATTAAAAAATTAAAAAGAAGCCAGCAGGGTTTTCTGCTGCCATCTAGTGGCCACCTGGATTTTTGCAGGGCAGGGCAGATCTGGTTGCTTAATCAAGACCAGAGTATGAATGCAATTAACATTGCAATTGCCTATGATATTAGAAGGGTCTTATATTTGAAAAGGCTTGGTAAGCAGAATCTCTCCAAAAGATCTGTACTTTGCCTCCTTGCTCCTTTACATCAAGTCCAAAAGTCAGTAGAATCTGAGGATGAGATTATGACCTCCCATTTGGTTTGATGCAGTGGGATCAGGCAAGGGATATACCATTTCCCCCAATCTGGTACCCTCTTGCTTTAGTTTTCCTACAGTTCCCTGCCAGCATGGTGTTTGATTGAAGTCCAGTATGGTAAGAGGGCAACAGATCGGGAGTGGCTTCTGCAAGCTTCAGGGCTCTCTTCTCTGTGAGCAGCCGCAGGACTATGACAGCATATAATTGGAAAGGAAAACAATTCTGATTTCTGGGTGCATTATTGCTCTGTAAATCAGTGTTTTTCAACCTTGGCAGCTTGAAGATGTTGTGGACTTCACTTCCAAGAATTCCCCAGTGAGCGTGCTGGCTAGGGAGTTCTAGGAATTAAAGCCCACACATCTTCAAGCAGCCAAGGTTGAAAAACACTGCTGTAAACACATACAAAATATTCAAGGTTTCCCAGCTGCAGCTTTGGTTAGGAATAGATTCCATGTAAAAAGGGCATCCTGACCTAAAATAACTGATCATTTGTTCCAGATTACTGATGTCAGAATGCTTATGACCCTGGAAAGTTTGGATCTTTGTCCCAACTGCTATAGCTTCTATGGCTTAGGCCATGAAGCTTACTCCAGGCCTGTGAGATCTAGAATGTGTGTTGCCTGGCAACACTACAGCTATTCCTACATCAATTAGAGACCTAGAGGTGAGGGAAAATACTAGAAGTACCACCCTTTAGCAAATTACATATTAGAAAGCTCTTTTCATTGACTTTCACTTCTATCTCAATCTTTAAATCTCAGAAACTCTCATGGAGGCAGCAGCCACAAAAGATAAGATGGCCGTGCATCCCAATGACACAGAAAAGCCAAAATCTTGCAGAGAGAAGTTTCTTCAAGCATGGAATGAAAAGCTGAAACTCCAGCCATGTCCCATATTGTATTCTCAAACACTAGCATCTCAGTCAGCAGTTGATATTTCTGTCCAGGAAAAGCAGACAAGGAACAACAAGGCCCTGTCCGATTTAAAAACAAGGGCCTCATTGCAACATAATGAAAATGCCGTTTACTTTGTGAAAGTAATGTCTCTTCCTCCAGAGCAAATGCATCCAACTCCTGGGGGTGTATGTGTAGGTGAACACTGCCCACAGCAAGATGCTGTGGCATCTTGGCATAGCAACCATGATGCTACAGACAAGAAGGTGCCAAGTGGATCCATGACAAGTGTTGAAGAGGAACTCCTACAGATTTGCGTTTCTGATTTACTGATGGAGTCTCCGGCGCGGAAGAGGCCCAGATTGCTGCCACCTCACCGAAAGATGCATGTGGAAGTATGGAAGAAAGAGGCCTCACCCCCATTGCAGGAGCATGCAAGAAATCCAGTCCCGTTGGCATACAATCACCTGGTAGATACCATGTCAATGACTAATCTTGCTGACCTCCCTGAAGTGGAATCCTTTTATCGCAGATTTAATCCTAAATTAAAACAAAGTTGTGATAGGAAGAACAGTCCAGTCCAGTCCGGAGCCGACAGCTTTTTGCTTGTCAGGAACACAGATGTTTCTACCTCTCAAGAGGCTGTTGGAAAAATTGCCAAGCAACATCAGCAACTGAGCTTGAAGAGCTTACCTGATCTTATGGTGGCAAACATAGAATCCATGAACTCTCAAAATATCCACCTGCCACCAAAGAAACGATACACTCATGGCTGTCTCTAAGAGACTTGCGGCTAAGTTGGCTGCATTTTATGCTAGATGTGCCCAAGACCAAAGTTTTTTAACAAATCTTCCAAATAATAACTATAAATGAATATATATTAGATATTTTAAGTGCTTAGTGTAAGATGTTACTTTTGTATTTTTGAAATAAATTTTTAAAGGATGTTAATTGAAATTGTTTTTCACTCATTCTTAGTAGCTTTAGAAATAGGATATTATTTTCTCCCCTTTCCACCTGCCAAAACAAGATACTTTGAAAAACACTTCTGTCCACAGTGTGATTCCAACAGCAGTGAAATTGGATGGTCCATTCTTACATGCTCACAAACAGGAATTATTTCAGAATATAAGGGATATTGTAGAAATGTAGGATGTCACTTTGTGTACATAAAATGTGACACAATCACGTATTTGTCCATTGTATGTATGCGTGCATTTTTTTGAATACTTTTTTCAAGTTTAATGTCACTTTATTGGCCAAGAAAAGGATCTTGTATTCCAAAATAAAAACATGTAAATGTCCCTTATACCTGCCTAGTTCTGTACTATCTCATGTTTTCAGGCTGTAGCCTGAAGCCCAGGAATTCAATCTGGGAGAGTGAGTACGAATCAGAGGCTGTACCCCTGAGATTTTCAGCCTTTCACTTTGTTTCATCTGGGAAACATTGTTTTCTGGCGAGAGGAGCAGTGGCACATATTTTTCACAATGGATATAAGAAGAAATGAAAATATTTGCCTATGGTTTCAAATTCCCCTTTTAAGTTGCTTTTCATCAGCTTACATCATTCAGCTTTGGTATTACTTGAATTTTATTCATATTTTTTTAGTAGTTGCAGTCCCTACTCCCTATGCAAGAACCACCATATGAAGAGGACTGAAATAGTCCCTAGGGATTCTGGGAAACAAGATAGTATTGGAAAGAGGCAAACTTCTCTGATTCACTGGGATATAAACGAGGGGGGAGGAAAAGCACAATTAGACTTGCAAGGCTGACAGCAACCCTTTAAAGTAGACAAGCTTGGGAAGATGTCACAGGAAGACTACAACTATATTTCATTGAACATAACAAGTTACAAATGTTTTATAACAGTCTTGAGCAAGACCAGTTGTAGTCATTGAGGTGTTCATTAAAGTTCATTGGACCACAGGACATGGGAATCACCTTGTCCTGTACCTCAGATCATAGTTTATGTTTCTCAGTCTTGGCAAAAATAATTTGGGTCATTGTTCAACATACCAGTACCATTTTCTCTAGAGCAATGGTGGAAAATGTTTTGGGCTTGGCATGTCAACATTTCAGAAATGCCCATCTTGAGTCTGTTGGCATGTCACATGCTGTCCCGAAACAAAAGAGAAACAATTCTTTACATGTTAATTTATTTAAAAAAATATAATCCAACTGTGTGTGATCCCCAGGATCTACTGTGTGCTGCTTAATTTCAGGCAATGTACTCTTTGTTCACAAGTCCCTGTGGCATACCTGAGGCTGCTCATACAATGCTTTCATTCTTGAAGTGGCTTCAGAAAATGATCTTTCATGGCCTCTGCAGCCTCAAAAAACTATACAAAAGCATACCCCTTTCCCAAATTTTTTTTGGAGGGTTGAGGCTCCATAAGAGCATTGCCTTATTAGGGGACCTCTGCAACCTTCAAAAATCACAGCAGAATGGGGTGGGCGGTCAAAAATAGTTGTTGGATGTTGGTGAACACTAGCATGTCACCCAAAGCATTGTGGCATGTTGCCTTTGACCGACTTGTCCTAGGTTCACCTTCGCTGTCCTAAAGAAGCACTACGGTATATTATATAATCCTTTGTATAGAATTTGGAAATAAAGTTAACTGACAAAGATCCAGTCGGGATAGTTATGTGGAATTTACTGGATTAGATTTACTTTCAATGGATTGTAACAGGGCTCACAATTACACAGAAAAAGTGCATTAGTGATTGTAATGAAAACTTGTTAGAAGAGATGCTGTAGGAGTGGAAAGCATGTACTTTGAAATATACAGTATGTGGAAAAATTGCATATATTAAAAAGGATTTTGCAAAACTACTTGTGAAGGAATGGTTTAGATTATTTTAAGTCTAAACTTAAAAGGATAACAAAACATGGGGGGAAATCAAGCATTCGGAATTTATAGATATTCGAAACATTTCAGAGACTGTAAAATTAAGATAATATGACAAAACATATTGGCCACAAGAAAAAAATAAGTAAAGGTACTGTTTTATTTCAAGAAAAATTAATGTAGTGTTCATATACAAATCAAGTTAAATTTGATTAGTTTGCTCACATCTGAACAGCTACAAAAATAATCTACCCAGTCTGCCAAACCATTTAACAGTACTGTAATACGACAAAAACTTCATTGGAGCAGCCACAGAGATTTAAAGTGACATATATTATTTCAATCATTTTTTTAAAAGCACACTTCTAAAATATGCCTCTGTTAAACGCCATTATGATTTTAAAAATGTACAAAAAATAATAATCTTAGTGGAAACAGTACTTATTCTTAAAAGTCTGCTTCCAAAACAGTAATTTTTATAATTTAAAACCCATCCCAGTACAAATATATATATATATTTAAAAAGGAAATAAATTGTGCAAACACTTGAAGAATTGCAAAACACAGATCCAGAGGCATAAAAAGAAAGAGGCTAGAGTGGTTCCAGCCTCTTCACAAGGCGGATAACTCAAGATAGGTACGAGCTTCAGGTGAGGCACAATGAGGAAAAGGATGCAGCCCTTCAATTTTATCCGAAGCCCTGGCCTGGGGATGCTTCTCAGCCCCGACGATGATGTACCTATGACAGTAGTGTTATGGCACTCCTTTTAAATGCCCAAACGTCACAAACGACACGCCAAGGCACAATCATTCTGTTGGAAAGAAAAAAGCAGTTACTCTACATAACTTGAAGATTTAACATATCATTATTCAATTTACAACAGTCTTTGCCAACCTAGTGCAATAACCAGATGTGATGGATTTAGAAATTCCACGATTTTAGTTTATACTATCAATTGACTAATGAAATACTGAATTGATCTGAGCCAGTGCAGGTATTTGACCACACAAGTGAATAACTCTGGATATTGTGGTCTCAGCACATCTAACTAGCTTGGGCCAGGCAGTGTATTTTAATATCTGTAGATTTTAAAGATCTGTGATAGAAATAATCTATGTACTACTTGCTGGTATTTCCCCCTAGCTCAAATTCTGTATCAGTGACACCATTTAACTTATCTTTCTATTTATACAAGGGTATTTGATTCATCCAGCAGCTTCTAACTGGGGTGAGATAGTAAGAAAGTAATCCAAGAAATGCTAACGCCATTTCTCTAGCAGCTCCTGCTAGAAGTGTTCCGCTGTTGCTAGGCCTTTCAGAGAAAGGAGCTAAGCTATTCTTCCCAGAAGGAAGAGAGGGCCAAAAGGCTCTGTTAGTATGTTGGGTTTTGTAGTAAATTCTGGCTAGGTTCCCAGTAGTCTATCTTAAAGAGAGAAAAAGAATGTAGGAGGAAAATGAGGAATAAATCCTCTCCATTCATTTGAAGAAAAATAAGAGACTGAACGGTCTTGTTGACAACCATAATGTCAAGAATTGTCATGACAAGGCTGTCTTTCAAGAGCAAAATAGGCTTTAAGAACAGCCTTTTCTTCTTCTGGATAAAACAAGATTAAGGTTTCCCAGTAAGTGGACAAGGAACTTAAAAAAAAATCTGTGACTTTGTTGCGGTATATACTGACTACAGCAAGAATTCTTTATGCTTAAAAAGAGAAAGATACATTAATCTTCACAATAAAGAATGGATGGAGAAACTGGTGGAGCTAGCAGAGATGGCTGAATCAAATGCTTTAATTGAAAAATACATCCAGGTTGTTTCTACTTGGAAACCGCTTCTAGACTGAAGACCAAAAAAAAAAATTTTTGACTTTAGCATTTGCTGATTAGACAAGTCTGTTGTTATAGAAATGCCTAGTATGTTAAATATGTCAAAGGAAAAAGCGAGGCTGTACCTTATTATTTTTATTCTACTGCTCTAAGAAAAGCTGGAAGTTAACACATTTTTCTTCTCATTCTCTCTACCTTACACTTCTCTCTTCCGCTTTCTTTCCTTTCCCATTTTCCTACTGTCCTTATTTTCATTTGTATTTATATTATGAAAATTTAATAAACATTTTTTACAAAAAGATATCGGGACACAATTCGGGCTTTCAGTGAAGCAAGGCAAGTTGGTGCCCACATTTCCACCCCCACTCTGGTGCAGATTGCAGGGGCACTATAGCTGAAAAGGCATCTGGATATGAGGCCCAGCCTGCTGAAATTCTCTCTAGAATAAAAAGAGCTCTGGAGATGCACGTATGTCCCTTACTGTGAAGAACAACAACATATAAATTTTACTAACAAATACGTACTCCTCAACAGCTGATTTTTGTGAGCAGATGGCAGAATTTGCCACTTGCAATTAACTGGGAATTGAGGTTCCATCGTGCTCTGAGCCCTAAATGCAGCCTTTTATGGATTCAAGGCATAACCAAACCTCATCTTTTTAATCACTCTGGAGTTTAATTTTTTGAACTGCCTCTTTAAGATTGAAAAACTTTCAGAACCACAAGCCAACAAGTTGCTGGCTGAGGTTTTTTTTTCCACGGAACTACATCTTTTCAGTTTTGTAAGATATTTATTTTAATAACTTTTTTTAATATACAGCAAAGAAGTAGCTTTAGGGTTGTTTTTAGAGTTTAAATGCTAATGCTTCATGAAACTGGTTTAAAGAAAGACTTTGAAACTAATTAGAAAGATCCTTTCCTGTAGGAAAAGTCTGTTTTGTTTACATTTTTCAATGCAAAGCAAGACTTTGAAGGTCTATTACTAAAGCACATGATAGAAAACACTTGATGTGTGGGCATATGAAGAAGTCCTTGAGCTTTTTAACTCTTTACTGGAACTAAATGTTATTGAAAATGAACAAACTCCTTTGAAGACAATAAACTGGACTTCAAGGTGGACTTATTAAAACTTACAAATTACAAAAATGAGATGGAAATGCTGGATTTACAAGTAGAATTGGATGGTCATTTAAAAATAAAAAGGACATACAAACAATGTACCCTAAGAGCAATGTGGACCATTATTTTAAACTGAAATGTGAAAGATTTATTGGAGTTAACTTCATAGAAATTACAAATGGACTTGGATAAAGATAAGAACTTCAACAGATGAAGCAAAGGGACTAGAAGAAAACTAGAGTTAGAATTTTATCTATGGGACTTAAGGATGGCTGGGAGAAAAAAGGGAAAAAACCTACAGAATTGGTTTATTTGACTGTAGATAAATAATGATTTGCTATCTTTGGTGATATTTCATAGTTATCTGGTTTGGAAATGTTCAGTGCTGCAATGGATTAATTTGTAATATTTATGTTATCATTTGTAGATACCGTATGTAAATAATGGTTTTTTTCTGGTAATGTTTAATAGTTTTCAATTTTATTATTCTTTTTTAATGTTTATTAAGGATATAGACTAAATGGAAAGAGGGGTTTTATACTTATGTTGTTAGTTATTTTTGTTAATTTTTACTGATCTTTATTGATCTATAAGGAGAACTAAAGATTAAAAGATGACCCAGATTGGATCCTGCAATTTAGAGATGAGTTTATAGACAATGGGATGAAGTATAGAATGAAGATGTATCTGGCTGTAATTTAAGAGATAGTCATAAATTATTAATGTTGAATATGCTTGCTATGGAAAAAGAGGAAAGTTTCTTTTTCTTACTATCTTTTGGGGGGATTTTTTTTCTTACTTTTCACTCTTTTTAATATATTTTTGTATTAGGTTTGTTAGTTTTACCTGTTCAAAATAAACCACAATAACCATAATAAAAATTATTGGAAAATTCAAACTAGACATAATTCTAGTTTGCTAACATTCTCAGATTCAGAGAAACTAGTTGTTTCCTATTCAAGTTAAAGGGGAAATTTTTTATAAGCCTGTTCAGCAGCCCGAACTGAAGAGTAGGAAGCAATATATTTTTGTAACAAGCCATAGTTTATTATGTTTCAATACCAACTACAAGTAAAAATATAAAGTCAACTTACCTCCTCCATTACTTAACGTATGCCCTACTTGGATTCTTCCTGAACTTCTATTATAGTAACTCCTACCAAAAAATAAACGAAAAATGAAAAACAAGATTATGAGATAGCCAGCTTATGCCATATCATTTTCATATGCAATATATAGTAGCAGTTTCTTTCCAAGCAAACATACATGCAAGTAATACATTGCAACAAGATTTCATGGATCTTTCGAGTCAGAAAAAGCAGCTGTGTCTATGGAGACACTCAGTCACCCAGGTCATGATTGATTAAAGAAGCAAAAGTTTTCAAAGAAAAAATCAAGAAAGTTGACTTTTGGAAAAGCACCTTTGGGACAAAAAGAGCTGTCTTTCTAAGAAGAATTCTCTCTCCAATGTTGCAAACTGAATTAATTGGAAAATTAAAAACCAAATTCATACAATTAACATCAATCAACTTTCCATGTTGTTCTCATTGGATACGCACACAATATGTATATATCATACACATATGCAACTTCACCACCAATGTGACACCCATGGCCTAGTTTATACGTCTTAATGTCTTTTTACCACCTAAAAGCACGAAAAATACATGCATCTCATCCAAATTGGCTGAAACAGCCCTCTTCCTTCAGAATGTTTTATCTCCAAAAATACCAAAAAACATTATTGATCTTCCCTTTCATTATATTTGAACTTGTGATCTACCAAATTAATTCTTTAATGAACATTACAAATATCGGTGTATCATACTCACCCTCTCCCATCTTCCAGAGTACTCTGGATTTCCTTCAGAACATCTGAAAGGAAGGAAAAAATAAGTCATGAGAAATATAGCTGCCTATATCATCATAGCCTGGAAGAAATATAGAAACAAGTGAATGTAACATTTTGGAGCTGCAGAACACTTTGTACACTGAAACCTCTCTGAACCTGTTTTGTTAGGTAGGTTAATATTACCCATTTCACAGATGTGGTAACTAACCATTGTGCCCAGAACAGACACAAAGTAAATGTGGTTTGGTTTTTAAACGTATTAGCAATTGAATTATGGACAACAGTTGGAAACTACATGATGCTAGTACACACCATACAGATAAGGCCAGCTATGCTAAATAATGCCTATTAGTCCTCTCAGATATATTAAGTTTGCTCTATTAAACATACAAAACATACAACTCAAAAAGAAATCTATTGAAGTTGTATGCCTTTGGGTGGAAAAAGTAGTAGTTGAAACTGCATTAGTAAAAACATTCAGGATAATTTCCACGAAAAGTCCATTTCACAACCCTTTTTCTTACTTTCATCATTGAGGAGGGCGTGTTCCATCAGCCTACCAGTCATTCTTTCTGAAAAAAAAATCATTAATATTAAAGCAACTAATTCTCAAGTCTTGAGACAAAAATAGGACTTTGAGAATGAATGTATCAACACAGAAAGAGAAAACAAATGTTTTAAAAGTTATTAAAATGGATAATAGTGTCTTAAATCCTCTGAACAATGAAGGCCAAAACCCAATTTTGAAATTCAAAGCAACTGTAAAATAACTGCAATGGTCCAGATTTGAAGAGGAAAGATGATTCAGACCATACAGAGACATGAACATAGCAGCTATTAATTGTTATTAGTATTAGTAGTATTACTACAGTAGTTGTTATGCTTTAATGGTTCAACAAGAATTAAACAAAACAGCATTTAGCTGCAATAAAATTAAGGTAAACCAACCGCTTGAACCTGAAGTGGGAATGATAGGGTTCCCTGCTACCAACCTACTGATGAATTGGTCATAGGAATGGAAAGGAGTAAAACATTACTGCTCCATTTATTTCCAGGCCAAGAGATGCTGCTTAAAAAGGATGCTGAGGAGAGACTCCTGGCAACTTTAAGATATGTAGGCTTCAATTCCCAGAATTCCCCTGATAGTTGTAGAGTTTATTTAAATAACAAAAAATTAACTCTTAGTTAAGAAGGCATGGGTATATACGGGTGTGTGTCTGTGCACACAGATGGAGGACATTTCTGATATTTTATGATAAATTGTTTTCCTCCTTGCTGTTTCAGCTCTTTCTTTTTTGGTGGTGGGGGGGAAATTTTCATTAAGTTTTCCAAAATGTTTTAGAAATGTTTTGGCTAATTTTTCTGCAAATATAGTACCCAGTTGTTTATGGATTGCCACACTATCTATTCTTATGACTATGGGATACAAATTGTTCCAATACCATCGTTTTCTATGATAGGCACAAAAGCAACTGAGTTCTAAGCACCATAGTTTACTTACCATCACTACTTAGTTCACCAGAGGTTTGTCTTGATTCCCTAAAGCTACTGCAAAAAAAGAAAAGAGTTAATGAGACCAACTGTTCAATAGTTCTGGCTCAGGACTTGATATATCAAGCAGTAGTCTTTAGTCCTAACATTACAGCAAGCCATGTTTTATTTAAGTTACAACTTGCAACATTTAGAAAGAGAACACCTAAAACATTCCCCTAGAGGTGAATAGCATGGTTTCACAGAGAGATCTATATTCTATCCACTTTACAAGAGTTAGGAATCTCAGGCTTCATTTGCCCAGAAATACACAGCTGAGCAGCCTAAGGTTACTGAAAAGTGATACTCAGATAGTCCTCAGTTAATCACCACGCATTCAGTGACCAACACTGAATGAGTGATGGTTAGGACCAGCCTCAAAGTTCTGGCTGTCACAGCACTCCTGCTGTTACATGTTCAATCTGACTGCTTTGCAACACTTATGGGGGTTGCAGCATCCTGGAGTCATGTGATGATCATGATTTGCAACTTTCCCTGCTGGCTTCCCACAGGCAAAGTCTTCCCTGGCAGGGAAGGACTCAAATTGCTTAGATAAATTCTCTCCCCTTCCACAATCTATGCATCCTCCCCAAGCCCCTCTGGGGTTGTGGCATGTCTTGCCAGCAACCCACACTCCTTGTGAGGATGTGTTCACTTAATGACCCACAATCCTCGCTTGTTGCAATAGGGACTGCAGGGATTGCTGTCGCTAAGTGATGTGATCATATGGTGCCTCACTTTATGACCGCATTGCTTAGCATGGAAATTCCAGTCTCAATTGCTGTCATAACTCAAGGACTACTTGCACTGGGTAAACCCTATAAATCAGTTGATTGGACATCAGGGGACAAGCAGACGCATTGACACATTATGCTCATATACAGAGTAAAGAACAACATCTATTCCAGTGATGGCAAACATATGGCACGCATGCCCAAAGCGGCATGCGGAGCTATGTCGCCTGGCACGCCAGCCATCGTCCAGCCCAGCTCCACTGCGCATGCGCGCTCCCCCCGCGCATACGCACATGACCCCCGGGATTTCTAGGGAAAAAAGAGTCGGCTCTTTTTTCCCCTAGAAATCCTGGGGGTTGCGTGTACATGCGCGGGGGGTTCGCATGCACGGGGGGGTGGGCACATTGCATTGTGGGTGCAGGGGCGCGCGATTTGGCACATGAACCAAAAAAGGTTCGCCATCACTGATCTATTCAAATCTGTACCACATCAGACATGAATCTCTTTTGGACATAGGTCTTCCCATAGTTCTGTGAATTATACATTCCAAAAATTATAGTAATATGAATGCATAGGCAATATTATCATGGTATTGTTCAACATTGGCCAGGCTCTCTAGGGATTTGGGTTCTTCAACAACAAAACAAGAATATTAAAATATCAACTATACTGTCAAATAAGTTACACTTTGTAAGTATTACAAAATGGATAGTGGACGTGACTGACAGAAACTCTGACAGACATACTTGGGTTTCTTTGAAGTCTTTTCTGTGCTGTGCCCATGGCTGTTTTCTCTGTTTTCCGATGCTTTCACAAGGCATCGAGGTTCCACCAACCACTTTGGCGAAAGGGAAAATCTTTCAAATTCTGATGGGGAGATGAGATAGAACCCTGCAGGGAATGATGGAGAAACGGCCAGATGAGCAGGGACAGATATTATGCAAGAGGGTCTTGTTTCCTAAAGCCCTACATATGCACATTCTCCCTTCTAAACAGATTAAGGTTACAAGCATACATGGAAGCTATAAATATCCCCTTATTTGGAAATAAGTGCACCTGAGCAAAGCAGACTTAAATTCAGAACAAACATACAGAGCAGATTACATGATCAACGTCCGGTGTCACATCTGAAGTGATTAGATTGAGTTTATTAGTGAAGATCCCAATCAAGTATCTTTTTTTTTTTGGATGAATGTGTAAAAAAAAGTTGTAAGGATGAAAAATTACAACTAGGATATGGATATTGATTCCTTGGGCTATTACCTCATAGAGGCACTTTTATGAAAATATTAAAATAGAGAGCACTTTATTAATAGACCAGTGTATGTAAAATTTGGGTTTCAGTGTGAAAGGAGATAATTCTTCCCCATTTCCCCAACCTGGTCTTCTTCCTTAACCTTCCTAGTATTATAAGTACAGAGACAAAACATCTCTATGCTCTCAGCCTGAGGCATGAGTTCAAAGGTTTCAAAGGCCTAACACACCAAAGTGTGGTAACTCATGATCGATCGTCTTACCTTGTCCATATCGGGTGAACACGCAGGAAGCAATGCCACTCACATCCTCCTTGCGAATACAGGGATAACGCGCTTGGATTTTAAGTGAAGGCAGAGAGATAATCTGGATGTCTCCCTGATTTGTCAGGACAGTCAAATCATTCTCACTATGCTCGGTCTTAGAGCTGACAAAGTTGGCAACAGCCACTTTTCGCACCCGGGAGCCTTCCAGAGCTGTAAGTTTCAACTTCAGTTTGGAGATGACTTTGGGTAATGTGAAAACCTGCCAACATGAACAAATTCTTATCATTTCCTTCCTTAGTGGAAGAATTACATCAAAGCCTCTACTAGTCAACCTGTAATGAGAAAAGTGCAGCATTTCCCTCCTTCACTAGCAAAAGAGCTTGGGTTTTTTTTTTTTTTTTGAAAGCAATGATTTTCTGCCTCAAGCTACAGAAAGCAATGAATGAATTTTCCACATGGCCAGGATCTGACTCTCACCACTTGCAAACAAACAAAATCAGAAAATGGAGTATACTTTGTTGCTGGCAGGACTCTAGAGTACGGTCTTCAATTTGAGCCTGATTTGGTTTCTTTTTAAGGAAGCCACCAAACCAAATATAAATTGGGGAAAGGTGTCAAGTGGAGAGCTATTAATGATGAAACAATGTTCAGGTATTCTGTAACTGGGGGAAAAAGAAGGGAGGGCTGAATCTACTGGCTCTGTTTGCATTCCTGCCTTTTCAAATAATTCTTTTCTTCAACTTCCAGAAGCATTTACCCACAGCACAGATCCTTCTATATTAATGGAGACTCTGCTCAATTTAGGATCCCAATTTTCCATCCATTCTCTAAAATTCTTTTGGGTGGTGGCAGAAGGAACATAACAACGATGACTCAACTATTATTTCCCCTGTGTAGAAGTCACGCATGTTGAGAATTCATGATGAGTGGGCAAGACAAAATTGAGAATTTCTGCCACATGCAAATCAATCTTCCTAATTTACAGGATGCTTCTTCAAATCTGGGCAGCCTTTTAGTAATACATGTTACTGAATGCCTCTTGAAAGCAAGGAAAAGGCAAGGGAGTAACACAGTATTTCCAGACATTCTTTGAACACTGCATTCCAAAGACCACACATTCACACAGGGTACAAAACCTTACATACAGAGAACTCTGTTACCTTAAGTTGTTCTTCAGACACTACAAGAAGCTGATGACAACCTTGCATGTTGGGACTTTTGGAGAGGTCGTGTGCTACTTCAAGTGGTTCAGGAAGAGGAGTGCTTTGGCCATCCAGAATAATAATGCCAATAACTGGAGCTCTATGCATTAGCTGGATCTCTTTGGCTAAAGAAACAAGAAGAGAAAATACACAGGAATAAGGCAAGATCTAGCTCCAAGACATCGGTGAAGAAGCTGCTTTGCTTTGGGATGTGTTTTTTGGTTTGTGTTTCTTTTGATTTTCCTTTATTATATTGCTTTTATGATATTTTTATTGTCATTATTACACTGCCCACTCTATTGTGATGTTTCCTAAGCTGCTTTTTATATAACTTTAGCTTTTTATAATTGGTTTAGCTAATGGCTTATTAGAACTGTAGTTGTCAGGTATTATATAAGTAAAAAATTCATTCTTTAGCTAACTTGATTAATTTCCTGATAGAACACATCTCCCTTGTTTTGCATGCATTGTTAGTGCCTTAATGATTTCATCATGACTCAGATGAAATTCAAGAAGAGTCAATGTGGCTTTTAGACTATGAATGGAGAGATCTGGGTTCAAATTTCTAATTTCCTTGTCTAGTTACTTTCTCACAATCATACTTCCCTCGCAGGCAATTGCAAAAATAAGAAAGAGGAGCAGACAAATATATGTTGCTCTAAGCTCCATATTAGAAAGATAAATGTAATAAAAATGCAAGAATTAAAAACTGATAAATGGGCAAAACTTTAAAGCTTGGACAATTGTGTAGCACTGATAAATAGCATATAATGTTCAAAAGGAAACTACTGGATAATTTTCTCTGAAAATAATCATCATCATAAAGAAATAGATTATATACTCAGCTTTTGCAATTAAGATTGCACAGACTGATTACAAATAAAGACATAACACCAAAATGTTATGTCAAAATGATTTACTGAACACCTGTAAAAAGATCATGTATCAGTAATGAAAAATTGGTGGGAACATGGAGCTGAAAAAGTAGTTGAAAATGAATAGGTTAAAATATTGTGGGATTTTTGAATACAGACTGATAAAAGTCTTAGCTCAAAACACGTCAGACATAACTATGATTGAAAAGAAGAATTTTGATAATTGATGTGGCAGTATCAGGGGATAATGAGGCTCTCTGTTGCTCTCATTTTTTTTGCAGACGTTTCATTACCCAAACTAGTTACATCATCAGTGTTACCTAGGTGGGGTTTGCTCTCAGCTGATATTCTAGTGCAGGGGTCTGCAATCTTAAACACTCAAAGAGCCACTTGGGCCTGTTTCCCACAGAAAACAAAACACTGGGAGCCAC
>JANHJO010007194.1:15708-37111 GCA_032468235.1 Pseudoxyrhopus heterurus | reverse complement strand
AGCCGCCTGGAGCACCATTTCAAGTTTAAATTTAGCGCGCTTCAGCGCGCTAAATTTAAACTTGAAACGGTGTTCCAGGCGGCTCTCGGCCGAGGCGGCGCGATTTCTCTCCCGCACAAGATTTTCTTACCTTCTCCTCAGACGAGGAGGCGAGAATTACAGCGGCAGTCGGAGAGCCGAGTGGAGCTGAGTGGGCGGGGGTCGCCGGGCCAGCCTGTGCTGCGTCTCGCGAGCCCGCACCTTGAAGAGCCAACTTCAAGGGGCAAAAGAGCCGCTTGTGGCTTGCGAGCCACGATTTGCCGACCACCGTTCTAGTGGCTTGCCCTGTCAGTGTCGGTGGGAGTAAAATACCCCCCGTTTTCTGATTTTCTGTTACATTATGTCACCCTCAAGACCATTTTTCACCTATGAAAATATTATGAGTCAGCTCTTTGTGATAGAAGGAATAAGATCATCCTCAACCCTAAATGCAGTTCATCTATGTGTCTCACTCACCCTGCTCTGCTCTCACAGGCTCATCCATTCTTCTCTCTGCTGGAGGAATCCGCAAGCAGAAAGCATACACTGTGCCCCCATTAGTACCTGCCCACAAAGAAGGGCTGTGCCGAGAACCTGAAAAGGAATAACAGAACTCATGAGTGGAATTTTCATGCATAATGTCACCTTTAGAAGCCATATTCTTCTTATGATGAAAAACAATGGTTTTTGTTTTGTTTTGTTCACACTGGGCTCAGATCTCCAATGTAAGCATCAATGTTTTCTGTATAAGTACAAAACTTCTCTGACTCAGTCCAGTCCATTCCAGCTCAAAGACACAATGAATAATGTGGACTAAATGCTTTCTTAAAAAATATTTACATTCCTAGCATTTGTGACGTGAATGTGAAGAGACTGAAAAAATGGAAACAATTATGAGCCTGGACCAGAATCTGTATATCCAAACAACCCTAATGAACCAGATAAAAATGTTCCTAATCCAGCAATGTGTTTCCTTCTTTTAACATTTGTTCTTCAACAACTCTAATTCACGCAGCCTCTAAATCCAAGAGATAGTATTTTCTTCTGTATACTAAGTTGCTACGGGGAAAGCCATCATGTAGCCCTTTTTTCACACTGCATGTGGCTTGTAAAAATATATACAAACATACCATTTTCCCCCAAATTAAAAAGCCCAAAACTTGATTGTCACAAATGCCTTCCTCATCAAAGTCAATATTCCTTTTCTTAGTGTGATTCAACTTCTAAAAAATTACTCTAGAAATTATGCATCTTGAATAATGAACATTGATCAGTGATCACCATTTATTCAAGATGCATACCTCTCACACTGAGCCACGGTGAGCGCAGTGGTTAGAATGCAGTACTGCAGGCTACTTCTGCTGATTGCTGGCTGCCAGCAGTTCGGCAGTTTGATTCTCACTGGCTCAAGGTTGACTCAGCCTTCCTCCTTCTGATGTTGGTTAAACGAGGACCCAGATTGTTAGGGGCAATATGCTGACTCTGTAAACCTCTGAGAAAGGGCTCTAAAGCACTATGAAGTGGTATATAAGCCTAAGTGCTATTGCTACTTGTTCCAGGTGATTTAATATTTAGTGTACGGATATATGTGCATGGATGAATGTATACATGTTGCTGTTCACATTCATTAAATGGGTGTGATGTGTTTTTTTCCTTTTGACAAACATTTCCTGATCCAAAACAAACAAACCTATTGAAATATTTGGACAAGTCACTTTCTAAAACCTTTATCTAGAAGAGAACGTATTTCATTAATGTCAGAAAACTGTAATTGTTTCCAGCCAATTGTAGTGACCAGTTATAAAGAATCAAGTGATCCATGCATTCATGTGTGTTTTACTGGCATTGGTGGAGAGTTAGAATCTAGCCAATGATTACCAGGAAGTGATAAATGTTCTCTAATAACCATTATTTGTTCTCTGAGCAAAGGGACACACAGCAAGTCCTCAAAGGTGAAGTCTTACTTACTGTCTCTTAGGAAGGTGTCAGCAAAATATAAGGTGCGGACGAAGCCCGTGAAAGAGTCCTCTGCTGATCGTGCTTCAATCTTTCGTTGGACTGGAGCTAATTCAATTTCTTGTAATGCATCACGATTATGTCTGGAAATTCCCTCCTGCATTGAACATGAAATAAAATGGGCAACCATTGAATAACACCCTTTGCAGCTCTTAAACAAGCAAAACAGATTATGATGCTGCTACTCCGCTTTTACTAATTTAGCAATTCACTGAAAACAAACATACAGGCCGTATGTAAAAGAATCAAACAGGTCTTATAAAATAAAGCCAGACTGCTAGATAATAAGCTGAATATCAAGATCCCTGTTGTAATACATTGAAGACTTCTGAATGGACTAACTTCTGAGTGCATGCATTTGTTGAAAATGGCAGAAGGGAAAGAAATAATTTTTCCTTTCTACTAATCCAAGAGCCCAAGTTGTCTTCACTCAAAAGCCGCACTCTTATTTGAATCTGATTCTTTTCTTCTTGCAACATGTCAGTACCATGGAAGGCAATATCAAGAACCAGCGCTACTGACCTGTCATTTAAAAAAAAAAAGGGTGTTAACAACCGTGTGAAGCCAAAGAACGCATTGCCTCACCTGGGCAGTTTGCCGCTTCTGATTTGACACTCTGCTCCTTCGTATCCTGCGGAAGGACTGACGGAGAGACTTCTTTAAGGACTTCACCCTGGAAAGCGGGCCTTCCAAGGCCAGATGATCATTAGGATGGAGGGTGCACCTAGAATGAAGCCAGTAGATATGTGTCTCATTCCAGGGCATTATGACATTTCTTTCATTCAAAATACTAAACTGTGCACTTAATATACTTTGCTAAATGCCAACACTGGCCATTCTTTATAACCAACATGCTGGCAAAATATTAGAAGCCCTGTCAAGAGCCTTCCAATAGTTACTTGTGGATTTCTGTCAATCAACGTGATAGATTAGTCTCCATGCCATATTGACCAGGTATTTTAAAATTATGTAGCTGGTTAATATTTATGGTAACTTCAGATAAATTATCTCGGTGATCCTTATCCTCCTAATGAAACACCAGTCCTAAGTTCATGAAGAATCCTCCTAGCAACACCTCCCCACCTAAGCAGTCAGGAGGGCTTTGCTTTCATTTTGCCGGAGAAACAGAAGCATAGTTTCCACCTATTCTGCTGTGTTCTAGAATGTTCTAGAATCCCTAATCTTCTTCACCCTTAGTTGGGACTGGCACCCATTTGGTACATTTTGTTTCTATATTGCATCTGAACTAATTGGAAGCTTAAGCTTTTTTTTTTTTTTGGTAGGATTTAGGGAAGCAGGATTCTTCTCAATAGTTTGCCCAGAGAATTCCATCTAATTATATATACTCTGGATACTTTTCCTATCATTCTTCAAGTGTCCAGTACAAATTATTTAACAGATAATGAGGAGGATAATGTTTTACTTAAATCAGGAGTAAGCAATGTTTTGATGGCTAGTAGTTACATTTAAAGTTTGAGGAAGCTAAGATCGAAGTAGGTAGAGCAATGCTAACCAGGCAAGGCTGCATAGTACCCATTTATGATAGCAACAGGATTATCAGTGGGTTTTACAGGATGGTCTTTTTGTTTTCACAGTTATATTAAACTTTTAAGTCTTTCTTCTCACCTCCAAATTAGCAGCAACCATGGTGGTGCAGCTTGAAAGAGCTCCAGGAATGTAAAAAACTGGGACTCGGTGACCTAAGCCATTCCCTGCCTGGGTTAGATTTCACTGCAAAACCTCCAGCTTATTATGTTAAAAATATGATAGTAACACCAGAATTCAAAACAGAAAAGCTTTAGAAGCTGTATAGCAAACATGCCACATAAGCCTTCTTTTAAGTATCATCTTTCCCAGAAAAACCATCTTACTTCACAAAAACCAGCCGCTTCTGCTGATGATCAAACAGCCCAAATCCATGGCTTGTACCAAAGGCCACAAGTTTCCATTCTGAATGAAGTGCTAGTGATGTGACGACTGCTGGGGGCTGACATTGGACCAAGACAAATGGCTGAAAGCCAGGCTCAAATTGGACAGGCCCATCCCTGGTTTTTAGGCGTTCATGGCCCTTCCACTTGTAGCCTTCTTGGTCCTGGAGAAAGTCTGCTTCTGCATGTTCAATCCCTTGTTCCGCTTCTTCATCATTCAGTTCCATGACAAGGACCTTCAGATAGAGGTAGATTTCATTCAGAGCTGCCCTTTGAAACCTCAATATTGCAAATCCCACACTACTTGCATAAGCATTTAATCCAAAATAAATGCACTTCCTCCTTTGGGCTTTTACCAGCGCAAAACAATTCACTATTTCATTTGTTTTCAGACTGTTTTGTTTTCATGTTCCTTTGTAGGGGCAGGGTTTTCCAACCATCACATCTATTTTGGGACATAATCCAAGAAAAGGATGTTGCTTTAACATCCAAAGAGTCCAAATAAAATAGAAGCAAGATGTAAGCCTTATCTGGTAGTAAAGTGACTACTGGTGGTCCTCGACTTATGACCACAATTAAGCCCAAAATTTCTGTTGCTAAGTGAGCAATTTGTTAAATGAATTTTGCCCCGTTTTACAACCTTTCTTGCCACAATTGTTAAGTGAATCAGTGAAGATGTTAAGTTAGTGACATAATTGTCAAGTGAATCTGGCTTCCCCATGGACTTTGCTTATTAGAAGGTCACAAAAGGGGATCACATGATCCTGGAACATTGGAACTGTCATAAATATGAATCAGTTGCCCAGCATCTAAATTCTGATCATGCAACTACTACAGGAATGCTGCAACAATCATAAGTGTGAAAAATGGTCGTAAGTTCATAACTTACTTTTTTCAGTGCCGTTGTAACTTTGAACAATCACTAAATGAACTGCTGTAAGTTGTGAATTACCTGTATTAAAATGTTTTTAATATAGGTAATCCTGTATTAAACACATGCAGCTTTTAGGGGAACTCTTACAATGCTATGACCAGTAAGGACAAGAACATACTACCCAAAAGTTAAACATTTGGAAAATTATGACTTGTAAGCACTCTGTGAAATGTCTAAAATTTTATACTAGCAGTGCAACAAGAGATTTTTACAAGTATAGATAGTGCTACTCCAGCTGCTTGTTGGTATTCGCTTTATGACTGCCTTCAAAAAAAAAAAACCAGTAAAAGAAAAATCATTCATAAAATTACTTGAGCATGACATGCTGCTATCTTTATGTTTATGGAGACTGGGCCAAGGGCTTACCATTAAAAATAACCACTTGGCAAATCAATACAAATGCTTCTTGCAGCAATATCTGAATGACTCCTGTATCAGTTTTTAAAATGGTTCTAAGTTCATCGGGAATCTACTGTAGTTTATGTAATATGTTTCAATGAAAATCCAACAGAGACATTGAAAGCAAATTTGAATCTACAGGAATGCACCTTAGAACAAAATAGATGCATATGTGATTTATTTGTCATAACTGGCCTTCCCTGCTCAGTAGTGATATATCATTTACACATCAAGCGCATTTAACTATATGCCTGCACTGGGCCGGTTAACTTTGCAAGCTGCACTGGTTGCCGGTAAGCTTCTCAGTGCAAGGTTATAACCTATGAAGCCCTACGTGACATAAAGCCTAGTTGATGCATTCCGGGTTTCTTTTTTAAAAAGGCCATCTATTGGTTACTTGATATTTTCCTTGCCATCTCCTGTGTTGTCTGCCCTAGTTGATCTCTTTTGGATTTCTTTGATTCAAAAATGCCATCTATTGACATTGTGGAAGTGTGTCTCCACTCTCATGGTGTCTGCCCTCTGGAACGAGGTTCTCCTGAAAACTCCCATCCTGATTGTGTTCTGGAGGACCTTAAAGGCTTGACTCTTCTCCCACATTTTGGGCTGGTCTGGATGGAGCCTCTGGTTGAGTGTGTGATATATGGGTTGCTAGTTGGATTCACCATCATGTTTCATGTTTTGGTACTTGTTATTTTCTTTTGTTATTTTGGTTTTAACGAAGGTCAACAAATACTGGGAGGGGTGGCAGGGGTGCCAGCAATGGAGTACAGAGAAGTCAAAAGGGCAGAGATTTGGGGGAGAGAAGGTGGGGGGAGCTGAAGAGAAGATGAGCATGGGAGGGCAGGAAAAGTGTGAGGTCCTGACCTAACAATGGCATTGTCCTAGCCAAATGAACTGCAACTAGGACTACCAGAACTGTTGTTGCTAAGTGATCCATTCATGTGATATTTCATCTAATAACCGCTTTGTTTGGTAATGAATATTCTGGTCATAAATGGGGTCATTAAGTACGGATTACCTGTAATTGTAGCTGTATTTGGGAACACAAGATGTTGAGTAAACAGCAAAACTTGTGTACCACATGCAGAAGGACTGCTGAAGAGATATGGCTTGCTAGAGTTTGGAAATTATTTCCCCATTGTGCAGCAAAGAGACCATTGTCTGAGAACCCACTTTTTAGCCAGAATTAGCACAGAAAGGACACAATATCTGAGTAGACTGGATTGTATCCAATTCTCCCAACCCTGAAATTGTTAGGATAACAGAGACAATCTAACAGGTCTGCCTAATTAAGAAGGATAATTGTATCAGTGTGAAAGCACGGGTCTCTAAGCTACAATAGCCCATACAAATCCCTTTGATATATTGATCCTATTAGTACCTGTCCTGCTGTCCCTGCTACAGCTAAATAGCCACTGTATTTGCATAAGAAGATCTTCTGGATCCCAAGTCTGGGGTCATCGCTGTAAGGGTCAAAGGAGCCAACCTAATGCAGCGGAGAAAGAAGCAACAAATACCACCTGAGCACAAAAATACGGTATATAGTTGCAAAGAGCACTTCTTTAAAAGTAAATAATACAGAACAAGCTTTGGCTTCAGCAGGTTAAGGCTGCTTACCTTGCGCAGTGGAGGCCACTCATCCTCTCCCAGCTGGTTCATATTGTCATTGAGATCTGCATCAGTGAGAAACACCTTCACTGTGCTCAGTTTATACAGGAGGCTTAGACACACACCAGATGCATTCCAGAAGCGCACTGTGCCATCCTCGTGCCTGAGCCCAAAGCAGAAAGGCAGGTTATACCAGAATCACTCCCTGATTTCTAAGCAAGAGAGATGCTGAATGACTGGCTGCTCCTTAATCAAGCGTAGCCTGGTGGAAGCGTTTTAGTCAATATATACTAAATATTAATGAGAAAAAAATAATCTAAACTTCCTCTTGCTATTCATGTAGGCTTACAAAACTTTCATTATGCAAAATTCCCTTTTCACATTGATCTCTCTCTGCATGCACCTCAAAGCAGTTTTGGCAAAATATTGCAGAACAGCCTTTCCTTACTTGGTGTTCTCCAGACAATTTAGATTTTAGTTCCATAATCTCCAGTCAGCATGCTGGCTAGAAATCTGTGTCACTGCAGGTCAAGACTACTTGGAGGTCATCAGACTGGGGAAGAATGTCATCAAGTGCATACTGAGCCTATACTATATAGATAGGCATATAGCCTAAACCTATATTGAGCTGATCTGCCTAGTGCAGAAAGAAGGAGAGCTGCCCGGAACATTTCTTGGTCACATCAGACTGCAGGTGCCTGGCAGCAAATCTTTTGAGGATGCTTGCCTGTTGCTCCTTGTTAGTTCACCAGGACAAAGAAAAGTAGGGCAGCTATGTTCTATCCATATTTGTTTCCAATAGTTCTGAAGTATATTAAAAAAAAATATTTACCTGGAAAGGGACTTTTCTTTCCAATGAGTGTCCTAAAGTAGCTTCTCTTTCATTGCTCAACTTAGTAAATCAAATGTAAAAGAAATAAATTGTGGTAAACAATTTGAATGTTTGTCAGTCCACTTTTGGCTTACTAGTCTTGGGCTATCCTTCCCTACCATAGTTACTAGTCGGTCTAATCACTACATAGCTCTTAAATAATTGGTGCCTGGACTTATCAATCTTCCTCTCTCTAGTTCCACTCCTCTATTTTCATTTCTTAAATTACAGCTACAAAATTCCTGAACCAACTGTAATTCTTGGTCACCCTCCAGATTTTTGCAGGATATAGGAGATCTATATAAACCACAGCTATTTTTTTTAAAAAAGGAATGTTTTTAAAATGTTGGTATTACACGTGTATCTATAAACACAGATACATACTCCATGCACCTTCATGTGAGATCAAACAAAGATTTTGTCGGGGAGGGGGGGAATAAGGATTGATCTACCCCCATTTTATGGCTTACAGCAGAACATCAGAAATGGATTTGTATCCTAATTGGTTATGTGATGTTTGGTGAAGAAGTATCCTGTTCCAGAAACAGCAGCAGTAATTATTCCAGAGCATCAGTACCATTTGGCTTTCAGGACTACCATATCCCAACTCCTGCATGCAAATAACTCTCTGTAATTTAATTGGCAAAGTGTCGGGATCTTTGCACTAAATTTGCACAAGCATCCTGAAAATCCTTTTAGAACATTTTTGTCTCTTTTTGAAATTCCAGATAGAAAAGGCAGCTATATGAGACTACTTAATGTGCAGAGCATGCAGGATTAGATCACCTGTATCATCCTAGCCCACTTGTTTACTTATATGTTAAAACGTTGTTTTAAAAATGGAGTGTTCAGAAAGCCAATTTAAAGCCTGTAATAACCAAACGGTCATTTCCAAAATGATTGGCACCTAATTTACTGCTGCAAAGGTTATGGCCCTCTTTTTCTATTGATCGCTTGTTAGAGACTAAGCAGAGGGGGAATAAGGCAGTGATGAGTTACTGTTTCTACAGGAGTAAAGCCAAGGATGAATTTGCATGCTTAGACCTACCCGGTAAGCAGTAAATCCCGCTGGGGAGGATCTGGAGCTTTGCTGATACCACCATTAATTGGCCAGGGCTGGGAAGAGAGAAAAGAGAAATTGTGGGAGGAGAGTTCACAAACAGTGAAGGACAGTGTTGTCTTTACAGAATAAAAGACATGGTAGTAGAAAGCAATTAAAATCCATTAATCGCTTGTTTATCTGAAATGACTGTATACATGTATGGCTGCATGCATTCATGTGCAATTTTTCCATGTGAGGATGGAGTGGGGCTGAACACAAATCCCCCTTCCCGTTAAGAAATTCCACAGATGTATATCAATACATGTTCAGAGTCTCCCTTCTCCTATGCTTTACAAATCTCTATATAACAAGGTTACTGTAAGGACTGAGGAACATGGATACGGCAGAGATCAATAACAGCAGGGAGGCTTGGTTCACGCAGCCCATTCTGCGTCTTCCAGGTTGGCAGAAAATCTTAACTTTCACACTCTTAAGTGCTAATGAAATCTGGCCCAATTCCAGTTTTTTGAGCTCTGCCAATCGACAACATCTTTCCAAAATTTCAGAAAGATACACTTCCCTGATTTGCTTGGAAATAATATCCTATAAATATATAACTACATAATTCAGCAAGATTTAATATAATTACAGGATTCGGTTACTTTTAGGTAAAAAGGAAGATTAAGCTTCACTGCATGACATACAAGAGTGACATATAAAAAACCAAAGGGATCGCTACAGATAGTCCTCAACTTACAACCATTTAGTGACCATTTGAAGTTACAACGGCATTGAAAAAAGTGACTTATGACCATTTTTCCACACTTACAACCGTTACAGTATCTCCATGGTCATGTGGTCAAAATTCAGGCGCTTGGCAACAGACTCAGATTAATGATGGTTGCAGGATCTTGGGGTCACCTTTTGCGACCTTCTGACAAGCAAAGTCAATGGGGAAGCCAGATTCACTTAACAACCGTGTAACTAACCTAGCAACTGCAATGCTTCACTTAATAACTGCGACAAGAAAGGTCGTAAAATGTGGCAAAGCTCACTTAACAACTGTCTTGCTTAGGAATGGAAATTTGGGGCTCAATTGTCATTGTAATTTGAGGACTACCTGTATTAGTGTTAGTGGGAAAACTAGCTTTCCTCATAATAACAAACTCTTGGATAATTTTGTGGCTAAAATTATCCACTAATAATTTCATTAGTGAGCTATGCTATATTTTGGAGTCGATTTGGGTGAACTATGGAGAAGGCCAAATGAAGCACCTGTCTCTCGCCCAATTAAAACAATTGTCCCTATTCCCAGGAATACTGCAGTGAGACCCTCCTCCTCCCAGCCAAAAATAATGCAGCTGTCTTAATGAGTAGCAGGTAAGTGCTGGGTTCAAGCTTCTGCCACCTTATATTAGTGCTAGCAAAGAGTACTTTATCACCATGGCAGGATTATTCACAATCATTAATTCATCTTTATTTTTTTCCCTCTAATGTCAATTAAGCAGGTTCCATACAACTTATCAAATGGAACTGCTGCTGAGACTGCCATTTTCTCCTTTGCTCCTATATTTCCTTAGAGGCAGGAATACTTTTTACCTACAAAGACTTATTTGAGGTCATTCAAAAATCCAGTATCAACCAAGGAGAAAAATAATCCCAATCTGCATCCACTTCAAATGCATCCCTATTTCAGTAGGACATGCAAGTCATACCATATTAGAAAACTGAACATTCTGCTTGCTCCCAGCATTGATGATCCTTTCCCACAATTTTAGAGGAATGTTGGAGACATGGTGAGAACATGTGATGGCCGAGCAGTGGAGAGATGCAAGATACGGGGGTTGGAGAGATGGCCAGCCAGGAGACTTCAGGTCTATTACTACTAGTTCTTCTTCTGCCAATACCACCATGGCGGAAGGGTCATCAAACTCTGTAGGAGACAGGACCATCTATAACCATCATTTCACAGAGGGGTGCACAAACTCAAAATTCTAGTTACAAGGTTTATCTAGGTTAAAGGTTCAGCAAGAATCAAGTGTTTAATACCGTATTGAGTTAGGGGAATCTCACATTTTTATGTTGTAAACCCCTGGGTGTGATTTTTGTAAAATCTAGGAACATAGAAACACAATGAAGACTAAAAGATAAAAGTGAGTGTTTACATTTTTCCAAAACATTCCAAAGTGACATCAGACTGCACTTTTATGGAAGGGAACTTCATAGCACTAGAGCCGCCACCAAAAAGTCCATGGCCTTTATAACTGAAGGCAACCCTCTGTCCAAGATGGCATGTTCAAAAGACTTTTACCAGAGGAATGTAGTTCCCAAGATAACTATTTAAAGAGGAAGTCATTTTTTCATGGTAGAGGATTTCAAAACATTTAGGGATTTTAATGACATTTGAGCCGTAAACCTATTGGGAAATGACATGGTTTAGTCGGAACAGTGTTACATGCTCAGACTTGAATTCAGTTGGCTGATTTTTCAATCAAATCAAGTCAAACCCTTTCACCAAATGGATTACAACAATCCAATCAGGTGGAACAAACCCATGGTTCTTGGTAGCTAAATTAGATCTTTCCAGGAAGAGACATGCATAAATCATAACTAAAGCAAAAAAAAAAGTCCCTTCTGAAAGGCTGAGCTCTTTCCCAACCCACTAAACTCTTTCTTTTGTCTAAATTGAATTTTAACCTGCAACACCTTATCCAGTCCATAATCTGGCCCCAGGGGGAGCTTGAACTTAGACCAATTCAGTAAATTTCAGATACTTAAAATGTATCAACTTGGCTAGTTATGAGAGAATCGTTATCTGGAGAATAAGAATTGCGTTATATATAGCTTTTGACACTACTTCTACTGGAAAATTTGTTAATTTGCTTTTGAAAAAGAAAATGCAGATAAGCGAGCATTACAATCAAGTTATAACACATACTATTAAAACTGAAGTTAGCAACACTGATTCTTCCCTATGATCACTACACACACATTTCTGTAAAACACTATGAAGTGGTATACAAGTCTAAGTGCTATTGCTATTTCCATTCCAAAGAGTCTCAGCATGTACTTTCAGCTAATGCATTGTTACAATTTTCAGGTTACAGTGGATCCTGAAAGCTCAGAAAATGTGCTATCAAAGAATTATTCATAGTCTATGCTCCTCCAAAATGTCAAATCTTTAAAAATATCTAAAATTTCATATTTAACCATTTTATCACATGCAACTTTAAATTGTCACATGATTTATATGTAAAAAAATAAATAAACAACATTTAAATTAATCAAAAGTTAATTAAAGGAGTTCATATTTAATTCCAGGCAGAATTTGATTTTTCAATCGAAGTATTTTTTTAAAAAAATGAAATGAATTCTTCCTTCTTTCCATTAAAAAAACTTTTTTAAATCACATATCTGTATAACATAATAGACACAAAGATGTAAACAGATTAATAAATAAATAGACCAAACAATAATTAACAAACTAACTTTACAGACATTTCTTGGAAAGAGTAAACTACACTGAAAACAGAAAGATTTTTGGGTAGAATTGTAATCTCCCTTCAAACATGTGCCAGCATTATAACATAATCAGTGAGCTTTGCAAGTAATATTACCATTAACCATTTTCCTACTACATGTCATCAATCAATACAGTAATTATAGTACTGCTGAAGTCTGATCAAAGAACATTTCTATATTTAAGGAGGGAGATAAGCAAAATAAGAGCCTTCTGGAACACCCAAATGACTTCTTTCTGAGTGTTGATAATAAACACATACTTTTGCTTTCATGAACTATAATAATAGGAACGTGCAAAATGTTCTATGCATAACTACTGTTCTGGGGAGCAATTTTTGGTTTCATGCCCAAATCACCTGCCACTCTATCTGAGTGAAGCCATGCCAACTTCTCTCTAACACCTCCCCCCAGGCTGCCTCTCATTAGGCCCCTCCCCCTCCCTGGGCACAAGGAACCCTCCCCACCTCCATCCCCCTTCAGCTTCCTGCTTTCATGCCCTCTCATTCCAAGAGAGCCATGTCCCATGTCCTCCGGACCTAGACAAAGAGGGAGATGTTTGGGCAACCAGATTCTCTTCTCGTCAATCAGAGTTAGAATTCCAACTTCTCATCAATGTATCCTCAAACCAGACAGGGTTGTGTTTGCCCCTGCCACTGCAAACCCTGGCACTTCCCACAATACAGGACTAAGTTGGAGATGTCACTTCAGGCCAAGGTGCTGCTCATGGCTAACATAGCAGATGAACCAGCCTGGTTATGAGCTGTTCATCTGGACAGCCAAATCTCAACCACAAATGTGTCAGTTCACAGAAGATAGTGAGTTCTCCTGGTTTCTATGCCAAACTGGCTCTTACCTACCTACCTACCTACCTACCTACCTACCTACCTAATCTATCTATCTATAGCCCACATCTTCACTGTTAAAAGCATATCCCACTCTATGCAAAAAGTGGTCCAAGAAAACACCCCTGCAAAATGCATTGTAAGCTGGTATCCATGCAATGTAAACTTTGCTTAAGCACTACTGATAACATTCCTTCATTAGGCATTGCTAAGTCAAAGTACAAAGCCATCTGAAATGGCCACATCTGGTGGCACATTTCAGGCAGAAAACACTGTATAAAAACATACAATAAAAAAAAGAGTGCTATTTCTCCGCAGAAGCAGTTCTTGGAAAAGAAAGATATTCTCCTCTCGTATTATTTCCAACTGGCAGAGTGGCCAGCATTTTTGTACACTCTCCCCAACAACCTGTTGTTGTTTTTTTTCAGAAGCCATCCCAACTGATCGGAGCCCAGACCCTGAATAAACACGACAGCTTCCCAACACCAGGCGTGCAATTGTAGGGATATTACTCATTGGCAATGAGTGACCGAAGAGCTCGAAGTGCTGAGCAAAACAAACAATAAGTAAGATTGGCTAAGGCTTCAGAAAGCAGCCACTGCAGGCCACAGAAACCTCAGATGACTGAACGATTTCCTGGATTAAGCAGGCAAGTTCCGCTTTACATTGCAATTCATGCGGTTTGTGCCAGCAGCTTGTCAGCAGAGCACCGTCACTAGGACCTTGAACTTCCAAGGGACCGAGGTTGCACTGCCTCTTTTGGCAGCAACTCAGAAGAAAGCTGAGCTCAGTGCTTGTGTTTCTTTTCTCTCTCTCTCTCTCTCCCGCCCCCAAGGAACAGGAATGGAGCATAGCATTAACAGCTCCTTCTGTCTGGAAGCAACTGAAGCAAAGCCAAAGGGATGGAGCAAGACCAAGATAAGGAAAAGCCCAGGGCTTCACATGAAGAAAGCTTACTCATTTGCAGATGCTTAAGATAGCCTTCCCAAGTAGTATGAGTCTCCAGTGCTTCCTGGTAATTAGGAGTCAAATCTTTGGGGGAAGAAAGGATGGCTTAAATCCAAAGGACATTTGGGCCCTTTCACCTTGAAGTCTGTCTCTCATTAAGTCCCAGCAATCACCAGTACAAGAAGCAGGTCTAATTTCCTTCCTGCTCTAAACTATTTGTACAATTAAATGTTCCAGATAGCAATTAAGAAAAACAAAACTTTGATATATTGGTGCAAATCAGAAAAAAAGATGTGAACATTGTGAAACAGTTCCTGCATTTCAATAAAGTAAGGTTTGTTTCAGATTGTTGTATCAATGTATTGCAATAGGGAAAAATATGTGACTTTTCAACTACTATCAATATTTAAAATCAATTTTCCCCAACATTTTATATTTCACTTTTATCTGAACATTTTGTTTTCACTTTAATGTACATTTAATACTTTTAAATATTTAAATATTGAGTACACTTTGTGTGTTTAATATAAGCTAATGGAGTAAGATCAGTGCATAATATATGTGAAATATACTACAACAAAACAAAGAATCTGATGATAGCAACCTACAATAAAACCACTGACAGATTATAGTACATTTCTACCTACTGTACTATGTGAGATAAAAGGCTGGATATAAAACAGAAAACAAAATGGAAGTGCTTGAGTGAATAACAGTGCCCTACCTTGGCATCTAAATGTTTGCGAAACAATTGATAGAGATAACTTCACAAAAGAATATTCCAAAACCAGAGCACACCACCTAAAATTATCTGCAGAAGGAAGTGATACTTGGCAGAACGTGCCTCTGCAACAAAGGTATTTGGAGCAGGGTATCAGAAACACGTTTTGAGTTATGGGCAAGTTAATCATTGCTTCAGTTTTTAAAAACTTAAGTGGTTAGGGTTTAAATGTAATTGAACCTAAAAATGAAAAAGGGAAGCAATTCAGTTCTTCTAAGGAACATAGAGGAATGGTGTGACAAAGGAACAAACCGCTCACTAATCAAATTAATGAATTAGTCTCCAAGAGTTCAAAAATGATACTGTATTAGATCACTATTTCAGCCTTCTACATACCTGCGAATGGTTCAGCATTGGCAATGACAAAGAAATCTATCACCCGTGATGTGAAGTCAAAGGCAATCTGCCGACTGCCATGAACAACTGTAATGCTATGCCGGTCACCATAGCTGGCTCGAGGCATCCCTCCTTGGAATATGAGGTAAGGGAGTCTTAAAGAAAAACAGATAATATTCTGAGGCTTCACTTTAATAGCATTTCATAGCTAGGATTTTTAAAAAAATGGTCTTGCTGAAAACTGCATCTCTCCATCTTTAGAATTAAATCCTTGAAAGAAGTCATTAGCAAGGGATAAGCAAAGCATGCAATACTGTACAAGAAAAACACTGTAAGGCCTAAATAGTGATGCTGGTGTCTCAGTCATGGAACAGCCTTGCGCCTGAGATTCTGATTCCTTTCAGTCTTCCAGTGGGTTGTGAAAACTTGGCTGTTTCAAGCATTGGGCTAGAATGGAGGTTGAGCTGTGAGGATGACTGATCTGAAAGGGTGCATTGTTTTTAATATGCTCCTTATGTATTGTTTAGAGTAATCATATGAGAAGCGTATCAATTCAGGCAGGTTCTTTCTAAGTTTCTTTCTCTGACTATTAAGCACTGGGGGTCTTCTTCTCTTGCCTGATTGTTCCCTACTAGCAGGGAACAATCCCCTGTTCCCTACTAGCCTCAAGGCAGATTCCCACATACCATTACAGAAATAGACATTGCTTTTCCAAAGTCCCTTTAAAGAGGAGCCGTTCCTTGTGGTGGCAACTTACTGAGGACTTTCCCTCCTCAGGGTTCTCTGATAGAGTCTTGACTGTTATATTTTAGTCCTTTCATTCTACCATTTTCAGTGGTATTTAAGATTCTTCTATCAGATCTTTAGCTGTCATTTCTATTCATTGTATTTTCCACTGTTCTCATTCTGGTTTTCATTGAATGATATGAAGTATGAATATAGGCCTACAAAATTTTATAATTACAGAATAACTATTTATAGTTAGATGAGAAGGAAAGTAAGTATATACAAATCTTCATTATATGTAGAAAAGGACACAGTTGTTACTTAACCAGTTGCAGGTTTCCTGGAATAGCCTCTCTTGTTACTAAAAAATCACTCTATACCAGGGGTATCAAACTCGATTTCATTAAGGACTGCATCGGGATTGTGTTTGACCTCGGGGGACCAGGTGGGCTTGCCGAGGGTGGGTGTGACCAGCTTAACATCACTCATGTCGGGGGGGCCTATGGTGGCCCAAGCACTCTGCCAGCGAAAATGGAGCTCAGGAGGGTCAAAAACGGAGCTTGGGAGGCCTTCCCGAGCTCCATTTTCGTTGGCAGACACACTGCAGGCTGGTCCTTAATTGTTTCTAGGGTGGCCCTGCGGGCCAGATCTAAGCACCCCATTGGCCAGATCCGGCCCACGGACCTTGACTTTGACACCCCTGCTCTATACAGACAACACACAACATTGTCATGTTACTCATCCGTAATACTCACCCATTCTTTGTTGTTAACCAGTAAATTTTGGAAATGGCCTTGCAAGGGAAGGGACCTACAACAGAACATTTACAAAGATTGTACCCTATGTTCTTGTATTGCAAAACTCATAAACAGTTTTAGTAAAGCTGACACAGCATCTATCCTGCATATAAATTACACAGCCAGATAGCTTCACCAACTAATTATGCAGAGCAACATATATTCAGATTGCCTTTATGACATGAAGGATAAAAGAAAAAGCTAATCCTGTTTCATATGAACAGCCATCATTTATTTTCTGGTAAAAAACTAATTCCAAGGGCTAAAATAACCCTGCCATCCCTATATATCTCCAGAAGGTTTATTAAAATTGTTAGAATCACTATTGCTGTTAGACATCAAATTGTCTAGCAATTCTAATCATTTGTTTTCTATTATTTGCAGTCTATTTTTTTCAACTGTTTTAATACGAGTGCTTCTTTTGGCACAAGTTTTAGTCTCTGATCATAGAATTATTCAGATAAACACATGCTACACATAAACCCTGTAGCAAGTGGCACTGTTTTATTACATCATTTGAGGAACTCTAGCAATATGAATCAAAGCTCTAAAGAAGGTCTACACAATATATTGTCATGCTATTGGTCAGATACTAAACAATTCTCTTTCTTGCTTTTTATATCTTCAGGATGGCATGTATGATATTTAAACCAAACAGCTTGGGATACCTTGGAAAAGCTAATCTGTTCAGTTTTATAGGTCCAGATTTTCTAAAATCAAGCTCTGAATTTATTTATCAAATTTATATGCCACCCCTTTCACCAAAGGCGACTTCCAATAAAATCAGAATCAAAGTTGATGCCAAAGGCGTATCTTCCCAGCTTCCCACATACTAACCGTAATGTACTTTGCTTTCCAAAGCCTCAGGCTGCCTGTCATCGCTTGAAATTGGCCACTGTGTATAGCTCCCATCATAATGGCAACTGATGATATGATGACCATCCCTCATCCAGAAGAGATTCTCTAGTTGCTAGAGAGAAACAAGAGACACATCCTGAAGTAGCAACAGGATCAATTTGCTCAGAATGTCTGTATTTAAAATACAGTCTCTTTATTTCTCTGTCTTTTATCCTGAATCCTTATGGAAATACCTTGTGTTGGAAATCTGGAGTTCATTGTAAGTTGTTAACAGGATCTTTCCTCCTGTAGCTAATGCTTTGAACCAGGCCACAGAACTAACAGGAGAGCTGTTTAGATACCATCAGTCTGAACTGGCCAGATTCAGGCTGTGGTGATGCTGTCACAGTGTGCTACTCTGCATTTTCTTCCCAAAACAAAGGTGGTGAGCATATACCAGCCTGGACTCTTGACCCATGAAAGCCACAGCACATTCATTCAAATCGGAGAAATGTGCTTTATCTGAGCTTTACCTGAGTGGCATACCAGAGGTCACACATCCAAAAAGAAGTGGGCCCAGGACAAAAGCTAAACCAAATGTAATTTGAACAGTTAATATGACTGCTGTTGAAAGATTTAATCATTTCTTCTGTTTATACATTGCCAGTGCAAACTTTTGGATTGGAGCCATACCCACAGTTTTGGGGAAAGGTTGGGCGCTCTGTTTCAAACTGACCTAGTACGTGTGACCTTCTAATGAAAAAATTCAATATTCTCATCAGAGTGTAAATGTGTGATAATGTGAAAATAGTACTGTCAATCTTCTTCACTTTTATGGTGTAACCGACAAATCAGGCCGACTAAGAAAGTTCAACAGAGTGTTCAAGAGAGAAGGCAGCCTTTGACAACTTGTAGGCTCCCTCCACAACACATTCTCTCATCTCCTCATGGGCCTTATGACCTCTTGTTTCTCCATTAACCCTGTCAGTGTAAGGTTTGTCTTTTCAAGTTGCACTTCTGACTGTTCAGTCATACTGTTATTCTAACCAACAAACCAAACCCTTTAATATGCTATTGGAAAATGCTAATGAAGAATGTGAAATCATATTCTAGGGACTAAAGATCTTGAGGGTTAGCTATATGTTAATAAACTGGTATAATAAATCCCTGATAATAATTTGGGGGGGGGGGATTGTTTGTTTTCATGATTCAGACGAGGGTAATGAAACATCCATTTCCTATTCCCTACCTTAGGAAGAAGGATGCTGAAAGGATAAACTGCAGGATAAGAAAAATGCATTTTCTTTCACCTCCTTTTTGCTCTCCTTTTAAAAAAATGTGCAAGGACGTCATAGTAATTGCTAGACAAAAGATATCGTTAATGCCTAACCTGGTCTTTGTCTGCACAGAGTTCTATGACCTTGCTCATATTGTATAGTAAACTATACATTCATGGCTTGATTCTTTATTACAGTCAACAACCACTCCATTTAATCCTAGCATATTAAAGCAAAATCAGGTCCACAGTAATTCATAAACAGTAGTTTACAAAAAAAACAACAGATGGTCTCACACAGTACACTAAGTTACATTCAAACCAATCACATTTCAGCTTATCAATTTGGATGAACATAAACTGTAACTTGCTGCATAAGCTAAGGAAACAGGGACTTTCTAGCCTTCGTTTGGAACTTTCAGAATTCAAGAGTACCTGATTGCCAAGTAAATGATGTGTTGCTTTCTTATTTATCAAATCCCATAGAACAATGAAGCCCCTGCTGTAACCAATCAAAATCTGATTGGGATTCCGAGGATGTTCCCGTAACACTTCTACCAATTCCAGTGACCTCCTGTTCCGATAATCTTCTGGCACTCTGTGAGGAAACACAAATGGAGCCATGTAACATTACTGTGCAAGTAAAAGAAAGAAAGTGAAATTTGTACATATGGTAGCGCTCCATCTTCCTCTGCACCATCATAAGGCCAAGCACATGGCTTCTTGCCAGTGCCACTGCTTTCATCTCAAAGCAGACCATGCTTTTTCACCAGCAGGCTCCAGGCCAATTACTGAAAGTAGTTCATCTTCCACAGAAACACTTCTATTTCTAAGCTCATGCATTGCTCGAGTGCAACATACTTAGGAAATCTAATTCAGTCTATTTTTTTCCTGGAGTGTATTTAAGGAAACATGGTACTTTGACCTATCTGAACAATGTGGTCACAACAGAAGTCTTTTAGTGGTTATGGTGTGAAAGCTGAACCTTAAAAACATGTAAATCACCTAGGCTGTCCAAGACTGGACAAACATAAACTCATAGGCCACCTCGAATGCTACTCTTTCTCTGACTTTAGGCCTTGCTGCCCCCTGTTCTTAGAAGGAGGCTTTGACTCCTCCACAGAGAATTGGAACTTTTACATCCCAACAACTCTGCCTACTCACATAAGGAACCTATTCAGATTAGGTAAGAAATGAAACCTCCCTGGAAAACCTCCTAGCTGCGTAGCAACAGCCCTGCCTGTGCTGCTCGAGGCAGTAGCCGGACTGGCGCTGGAGTTCCCCAGGCTGATGGTGCTTGGGGACTTCAATTTGCCATCCTTGGGCGAGACCTCTAATGTGGCCCAAGAGTTCATGGCCTCCATGGCAACCTTGGACATGACTCAAGCAGTTCAGGGCCCAACTCATAGAGGAAGACACAGACTTGACCTGGTGTTCACTTCGGGGGCAGTGGCGACGTGATCTGGATTTGAGGAGTATAGTTATCCAACCTTTGCCAAGGTCAGATCACTCCCTGCTGAGATTAGAGTTCCTGACGCCTACCCCCCGCTGCAGGGAGGCAGAACCGATTAGGTAGTTCCGCCCCAGGCGCCTAATGGACCCAGAAGGGTTTCAGAGGGAGCTTGGGGAGATACCTGATTCCCTGGCCCACAGCTCGGCTGAAGTTCTGGTTGCAGACTGGAATAGGGCGGCAGCCGGGGTCTTAGATCGGGTTGTGCCTTTGCGACCTCTCACTGGGAGCAGATCTTGGTGGGCTCCCTAGTTTACGGAGGAACTCTGGGAGATGAAGCGCCAGAAGAGACGTCTTGAGTGACACTGAAGGACCAGTAAATCTGAATCTGACCAAACACTATTAAGATCCTTTATTAGGACTTACTTAGTGGCAATAAGAGTGGCAAAGCATCAACACTTTTCCACCCTTATTGCATCCACGGACTGTCGCCCAGCCACCTTGTTTAAGGTGACCGCTTCCTCTTAAACCCGGGGGAGACTGAGGAACCTTTGCAAGGTCGAGCTGAGGAATTTGCTCAGTATCTGTCGGATAAAGTTGCTCAGATTTGGGCAGACCTGGACTGATTAGGTAGGATCTACAGAGATGAATGGGGCAAGTCTTAGTCCCGTTATCTGGGAAGAGTTTGAACTTGTGGGTCCTGAGGAAGTGGACAGGGCCGTGGGCGTGATGAGCACATCTACCTGTTTATTGGACCCGTGCCCTTCCTGGATGGTCTCAGCTAGTCAGGGGATGACACGAGGCTGGCTCCAGGCGGTGGTCAACACTTCCTTGAGTGAGGAGTCCTTCCCACCGTCCTTGAAGGAGGCAGTGGTAAGGCCCCTCCTCAAGAAGCCTTCCCTGGACCTGTATGATTTGAAGAACTTTCATCCTGACTCCAACCTCCCCTTTTTAGGGAAGGTTGTTGAGAAGGTGGTGGCACTCCAACTCCTGCGGACCCTGGAGGACGCCGATTATCTGGATCCTTTTCAGTCTGGATTCAGGCCCGGGTACAGCACTGAGACAGCAC